>JAABOM020009807.1:0-19690 GCA_011800125.2 Solanum clarkiae | reverse complement strand
AAAATGTTATAATATAAATATAAAGCCCCGGATAATTAATTTGACACCGTGGAGGGTAAAAATTGGGTGTCAACATTGTGAATAAACGAAATCAAATCATTGTTATGAATAAAACAAAGACAATTTATTAAATTTATAATTTTCGTGTATCTAAAAATTATTATTGTCAACTATTTTTTAATTTATTATAATTATTATTAATTACTTAATTAATTAATTTGATGAGTATTTTATTTTCAAAATCATATTCTTATGTTTTTTTAAAAAAAACACACACTCGCTATATGAATTTATTAATAATTAAGGAATTATATGCAAATTTATTCTCTATATTCAAAGAGTTTCAATTATAAATTTTGAAATCTATATTTACTTTGATGTACTAAATTTCGTGTTACTGAGTAATTATTATAACTTTATAAAGAAATATTTATTTTTATTTTTTATGAATTTTAATTATCTTCTTCAATAGAAAATCCTGCGTTAAATAAAAAAATATATTCTAAAAGTGTATATTCTTAATTGTGTATTACCTTATCTTTCATACATTAAAAATGATGTAATTTAATGTAGCATGATGCATAAAATATATATGTTTTAAATATTATAACTGATAACTAGGTATTGAATATTTTATTCAGGATAAAATTGGTGAAATAATTTTCAATTACTATCAAAGATTAATTTCGTATAATATAAAGAAAGTTAAGGTGCTTCTTAAGATATAATTATAAATATCTAATTTTAATATTTTTATTTAATTCTAACTTTCAAAATCATATTCTTATTTTTTTGTCTTGAAAACATTAATTATATTAATAATACACTAATTATTGAAGAACTAAATACAATTTTATTTACTTGGTTAAATTTGACGAATGCAATTATAAAAATTCTAAATTCACACATACATATTGTTATTGGGAAAAATAACTTGGATTTCCAAAAATCAATTTATTACTTAATTGATTTAAGTAAAAATCAAAATTTAAAAAATTCAGATTCACCACTTGTTTTTTAAGGAAATATCAAAAAAACCTTAAAATATTTTTTAAGAAACTTAAACAAAAAAATCTTTTATAATTCAAAGAAAAAAGTTCTGGTTCATATTTCCACTTCCAAAAGGTTTTACACTTGAAATAACCGCTAAAATGCAGTTATTCGCCAATTAAAATTTTTTGATTAACTTTGAAAAATTGATTAAAAGACGAAAAGAAAACCCAAAATTTTCCAAGCAATTTAAAACTCAATCATATTTTGACTAATCAAACGAACTTAGAAAGACTTGAAGAGTTTTGAATTTTTGAAGACTTGAATTAAAAGAACTAAATATTAAAGGAGAGGAAAATTCACACACACACACACATATATATATATACATACATATTTTTTTAAAAAAAACTTAACTAATTTAAACAAATGAATTACCACAAGTATTTAGAAAATATAGAATGATCTTAAAAAAACAACTTTTTGAATAAAATCATTTAATAAATAAAAGAAAATAACACAAATGACTTTGACAATGTTGGAGAATTTAATTAAATTTAAAATAAATTAACACTAAATTAGTGTTAAAGTTAGAGATAAATAACAAATATCACAAGTAAATAGATTTACAATAAACAAGAAATAAAATAAAATTGAGTTTTGACAAGTCCAATCTTCCATCTGTCCTATTCTCAATAAGTGGGTTTGCTCGGCCCTTTAAATCCTTGCCCGTTGCTATACTGGGCTTTGACCCCTTTTTTGTTACTGTATAACTTCTATGTATACACACGTATATAAGTGTATACATTCTTTTTCTGGTCTCTCAAAACCTGTAAATTAACTCCGTAAACCTGTAATTGCCTTTCCCGTAGCTCGAATAGGATGACTCCAAATAGTATGTTGGGCTTGCAAAAGAAAAGAATGATGAATTAGTAGCAGTTGATGGATGTGGAAGTCAAGTAAAGGACATTCCGTAACTTTAACAATCAATAATAGGAGGGAAACATGTATAAAATTATGATTCAAATAATCATAATCCATATGCCATCAACACAGGTAGACAAATAACTAAAGACTTGTGATTCTCCAAAATCTTAAATATTAAACGATAAAAAAAAACAGTATGTAAAAATCTAAACAAGTTATATCCCAAATTATAACTGCTAGATAATTAAACTCAATCGCATATCATTTGAAGCTCCTTTTACACATTTAAATTGAAGCGTTTTTCCATCTTGAACAATGAATGACTTGTAGAGAGATAACTTCAAGCATGGTTACAGGTTCCCTATGACAATTGAAATCTAGACAAGAGAGCAAACATGAGAAAACCCAACCATTCAACATACAACTCCTTCATTAGGCCAACAATCCACACTAACTCTGCTACTACAGCTGCTATGCTTCTGTACTCATCTTCACCTGAGCTTCTTGAGACTGTAGTCTGCTTCTTAGACTTCTAGATGATAAGTGAATCTCCAAGTTTTACTACATAGCCAATTATAGACGTTCTAGAGTTAGGACAGGCAGCCCAATCTACAACAACATAAGCTGAACTTTCAAGCTTTCTTTTACTGGATAAGAGAACTCCTTGTCCTAGTTGTCTTCCATATGAGACTGTTTAGAGTCTTGTAAGTACTGACTTAAGGTTTATACGCAAAAGGAAATGTCTGGTATGGTCATGGTTAAGTAGAGAAGCTTACCTATGAGTTTTTGATAACAACTTTGGTCAACCATAGCTTCTGTTTAATCATTCCCTTTTGACGGATAATTATCATACTCTTTTGATGTCATCTTTACATTAGTATCCATAGGAGTCATAACAGGTTTAGCAGCTCCAAGTCCTGTTCCTTATAATAATCTAGATGCACACTACCTTTGAAGTATTAGAATCCCTTTTTCAGACTCGCAAATGCAATCCTTGAGAACTACTTCATGAAACAACCCCAAAAAGTGTTCGAAAATGTTTCTCAGAAGTTCCCGGAATCATAATTTCCATATATATATCAAATTCTGTGCGTGATATCAAAAATTCGACTTCATATTCTTAATCAAGGGAAAAATTGAGTGGAAAATGGGTCTAATCCCGATTTTGGGGCAAATCAAATCACAATTTCAATTTTCCAAAATGCAAATTCCAAAGAGCATTTCGCGCCCCTGGCGTAACGCGGCTAGGGCACAGAGATTCCTATTTTTTTTTATATAAATTTTGGTTGCTCGGTCCAAGGCTCTTGGGTCTTAGGCTTAAGTCTTCCTATGCGTAAAAATACCTATACTTAGCCATATTTCAATGCTATATCATACTAGACATTCCCCAATACTCTCTCAAACACCTAGACAAGTATTTCACCCAAAATCCAAGTGCCAAAACTCATCCGGATCTTAAGGATTTCACTCAAACTTCAAGTCTCTATTTCCAATCTTTATCAAGTAATTCTTCAAAGTCAAGGTATGTATGTATCAGCCATTGGGTCCTTTTACCCATGGTGCCCAAGCTTCCTCCTAAAATACATGTTTCTAAGTGATTTTACTTACAGGTGTTCTATTATGAATATGACTATGAACTATGTTGGAGTTTTACAAAAGAGTGACTGTTTATGCATGTTTTGAGCAATGAATCTTAGATCTATCTTGACATTTTGATGTATATTGCACGACGGTATTACTAAGTGTTTGTGGGTGGTTTCTATTAAATTTACTTACAAGATTCCACTCATGAATTGGATGGTTTTACACTAGCATAGCACACCCATCAAGTGTTTGATGAAATGTCCGATTTATGTATCTTGAGTTATTAGAGGTCTAATGCATATCATATGAGTTAAGTGACTTTATGATGATGAAAGGGTGATATGTATGTGTTGATTTCATGAGATGTATCTATTGTGTTGTGAGCTGACCATAGCCAATTGAGAGGTGATGCCTTAATCACCTCGGATAGGGGTGGTAAGCCATCAACCAATTGAAGGGTTGGTACCTCAATCACTTCCGTCAAAGAATGGTCATGTCCATCAACCAATTGAGAACTTTGTACGTCAATCACCTCGGATGGGGTGGTAAGACATCAACCAATTGAGGGATTGGTGCCTCAATCACTTGCGATGAAGGGTGGTCATGTCCGTCAACCAATTGAGGGGTTGGTACCTCAATCACTTCTAAGAGGTGGTCTAACTTGGATTCCAAGTAATAAGTTGTTTGGTCTATGATGATGGTTTATTCCTACACATGTAATAGGTTCGACATGTTTACCCAAGTATCATCCATGCATGCCATATTGTTATATGTTCATTTATTGCCTAATTATGCAGTTTGACTATGTTGCCTATCTATTGTTGCATTGCATCCTACATACTTAAAACATTTAAATGTAGTAACGCATACACTATGACTACATGATGTTACCATATTTGAACTAGAGCCCCATTTGATCATCCTCCTCATCCACGGGGCTAGTGCGATATCTCTCAAAGCAAGTTAGTGAGTCCTCAACTTTGAGGACATATTTCTCTTAATTCATGCTATGTATAGACTCTCTTTTCTTTATTCTATGTTTTGACGATGAGGGTGAGCCCAATTGCTTATCTTGGCCCCCGTTAAGTTCTATGTTTAGAGGTGTTGTTGGAAAAGTTATTTAATAATGCTATGAGCTTGACTCTCTTGACTCCTTTAAATCTTTATGATATGAAAAATATCCTTTAGCCCCGTATTCACTCTTTACTATCTCTTATTGTTGATTTATTTCTTCCGCAATCAAGGATGTGTAATAATATTAAGAGACTTGATTGGGGTACCTTCGGGCTCCCCATTCGTCGTGTCACGTCTAGGCCCTAGGCTTGGGTCATGACACTTCAACTCTCCCTTGTCTTTCATCTTAAAGGTCTCTTTTAAAGCTGTTTATGTATCTTTAATCATTTTCAGACTATCACCTATTATAAGCATATCATCTCCAAACACTAACACTACAATTACTCCTTCTGTACTTTTCTTAATAAAGAATGAGTGATCATACTGGATTTGCTGAAATTTAAAGCTTAGTTAAGGCCTCAGTCAGCTTGGCATTCCACTATCTTAGAGCCTACTTAAGACTATACAAGGATTGTTTGAGTCTATATACCATATTCTCCCTTTGACTCAAAAAACCTTGAGGAAGTTGCATATAAATCTCATCAAATAGATCACCTTGCAAGAAGGTATTGAACATATCCATTTGATGTATGTGTCAATCTTTAATTGATGCAATAGTAAGAACATACTTGACAGTTTTCATCTTGACTACAGGTGAGAATGTCTCTTGACAATTAATACCTTCTTGTTGACTATACCCATTTGCCACAAGCCTAGATTTAACCTTTCAACCTCACCATTTGCCTTATACATTACTTTGTATATTCATCTACACCCAGTAGGCTTCTTTCCTGCAAGCAGTGGTACAAGATACCATGTATGGTTATTTTGAAATGCTTCAATTTCCAACTACATATCTTCCACCCACCTAGAATCATGAACAACTTCATTATAAGTACCAGGTTCTTTTACATTAGACATCTTGGACAGATAAGCTTGATAGCTAGGTGCTATATGATCATAACTTATGTAGATGGCCATAGTAGGTGAATACATCATTAAAACTTAGTGATACAAAGTTCTTTAACCATAATGGTGGATTTCTGCCTCTACTAGACCTTCTAATCTCAGCTGATACAAGCATTATTTCATCAGATACTGCTTAAAGTATTGATGTTTCAGATGATTGAAACTCAGTCACTTCATTAGGACCTTGCACTATGTCATGTTCCTCATATATCTCAGTATGTTGCATTGCACAATCAACTACACTCTGGTTTTCAATAACTAGTATCAAACCAGTCACATGTACTAGCAGGAAACGATACATTACTGGTAGCACTTTTACTGAATTTGAAAGGAAAGATATTCTCCTTAAATACAATATCTCTACTAGTAAATAACGTTTTTGTCTCTAAGTCATAAAGCACCTATACTTTTTGTGTCATTGAGTACCCTATATGTACTGCCATTCTGGATCTTGGCTTCAGTTTGTCCATTTCATTAACTATCTTTGCATAACACATACATCCAATCACTCTTAAATGTGATGTAGATAGTTGTTTATTATACAATTTCTCCAAAAGGTGTCTTGTGTTGTAACACTAAACTAGGCAACCTGTTAATTAGATGTACAATAGCTAATACACAAAGACTCCAAAATTGCATAGGTAGTTCATCTTGAAATCTTAAAGCTCTGGTAACTTCCAAGATATGCTTATGTTTCCTCTCAGCAATACCATTTTGCTGAGGGGTGTAATGAAAACTTGTCTGATGCACTATTCCAAAGCTGCTTAACATAGTACTGCACACTGAATTGACAAATTCAGTACCATTATCAGACCTTATTAACTATTTTACCGAAATGAGTATGCACATAATTGAGGAACTATTTGATAACCACACACACATCAGACTTCAACTTTAGTAAGTAAACCCAAGTTATCCTTGAAAAATCATCTACTATAGTAATGAAGTACTCATTACCATCAAGAGTAGCATGCTTATATGGACCCTAAACATCCATATTGTCATGCCCAAAATCCCCTTAAGGCGGACTGACACCCATTGCTGATAAGGCTCAGGAGAAATAACCTGTATTTGTGCATTTTCTATACATATTATAAGCAATTTCTACATTCAACATGCCTTTAAGAAAGTAAACAGTAACAACAAGCTAAAAGGAAATGCATATGACTAGGCCATTGGAGCCACAGTGTTTAAAGTGCTAGACATGACCACACTTTGATTTACATAGTCTACAAAGCCTCTAAATAATGAAAAGTATCTGATAAGGGTTGGGACAGGCCCCACCTCGACTAACTATATACTACCAAAATATTCTCTAGACACAAACAAAGCCCCGAAGCAACCCGAAGCTTGGTGTCAACAACTGGATGTCCTGTACTCCTACTGGGGAGATGTATTAGCACCTGTACCTGCAGCATGAAATGCAGGTCCCCCATAAGAGAGGTCCATATGGGATAATGTACTAAATGTGTAAGGCTGAATAAATTGTACATGAAGTAACAACTCAAATGAAACCACGCACTGGTGTAATACTAGAGACCACCTTTGGTTATACTTTGGGATCATGTACTTTATGTTCTTTATATTACTTTTCCTTTACTGTATAATCTATGCAAAACATATAACAAATGACCAAATAATCAATGGTAATCTATCAGGATCATCCTATCTAGGTTCTTCCTTAACCCGTCGGGCTACCACCTGTGATTGGATCGTCCCTGGCTAGGTAATTTTTCCACCTCTCAGGCTACCACTCATCAATAAACAATATACTTCATCTTTCAATTACCTTTGAGATGATTCTTTTGGTGGTCATAATATTGAAGCTGTAGGACTGTAAATGTAGCATGTGACATGTAAATAATCACATAATACAATATGACAATGAAAAGAGTATATTACACAACTAATGGAATGCATATGAAATGAAACAACTTGTGAACTTTATTTAGCAACAAGGACCCATGTGGCTTGGTATCCACGTATGTATGCATATTTGAAGGTGACTATATATGGGACCATATGAACATGTGCAAGAGTGTATATACAGTTAATAATTATGTCAGACTTGGTAGATGCCTTTATGTGCCAGGGAAGGGTCTATGTTTCATGCCAAATAATACGAAATCAAGTAGCCTTACATACCTCGTTGTATCACCTCGTTACTACCTCGAGATAACCTTTCCTTCTTCCAAATATTTATCTACAACATAGTAGGTGATAAAGATAGCATTAGTAGCGAATAAATACATCTTGGCAACCAAATCTCATAGAGAAAACACACATGGGCAGCAAGCGGATAATTATGAACCTGAGAGTATTCTGTTAACCTTTCCGCCCCTAATCATATTTTCAAATAAACATTATCATATACAGATCATGTGCAGCCTGTTTTAGTGATATAACAACCTTATAACAGTCCACATAGCACAGGACAGAACAATTCTATGCAATGTATAAATAGGTGGCATAACGTTACGTCCCTTTGCTACATTACGATGTTGACGATTCCAAACCTTTACCAACTTCAACCAAACTAGTACCACAATATTTATACATATAAACAAACTTGAACCAGTCTCAAGTCTCATAACAGTAACAAATTAGTCATTAAGGATGTGAGGCAATAGCCTTCCATCTATCAACCCACAAGTTCCAATCAATATTACACTTAAGATAGCACAATAAAACTCGTTTATTAAATGAAACCAAAATCGGGGCAGCAGCCTTAGCGTAATAACTATTACTCAAAACATGTTAGGAACATCAACTTCTCTTCATAATACAACCCACAAACCATATAGAAGTCACTAAAACAAAAGGTAAGTGTGCAATAACTTTCTAAACACATGCTGTCCAAATTTTCCAGCACAAACATACTAGCATATACTTCTTGTTTTTTTTATAAAAAACCATACTAGATACATATGTAAACTTACTTACCACTACCTTCAAGATGTAGGACCTCTCCAACAACCCTAGAGGTTCCCTTGTAGTTGCTTGATAGGTTAAGAAATAAGAACAATAAAGTTTTGAGAAAGCCGAATTTTTCTAAGTTTAAAAGTGAATGAATTTTGCTGCTTGTAACCCCTTTTAAAGGCCAAATTTGGTTACCTTACTCTTGAACTTTTGACCATATTATACCACATATTAATAAGCTGGTTATCCAGTAGCTTGGCCCTTATACTTGGGCCTAAATGGGTCTCCAAGTTGATGGGTTTGGGCTGCCCATTTTCCCAATTTCTCTTACTTACTTTTGGGCCCAAATAGTCAAGTGGGTTGTGATGTCTTTGGGCCCTTTTTAATATCTTTCTTGGGCTAAAAATATAGTCCACGCGTGATGCTAAAACATGGGAGAAATATATAACCTTAACACAGACTTTATTCATAATCAGACTTGGGTAATTTGACGTTGAGCCTCGTCTCCGTTTAGCTAGCACATTTAAGCTAAGCAAGTATGTGACTCACCTTCTAGTTTTTTAAGTCCTACAAGCACCTCAAATCCCTTACTTAATTTAAGATCGTGATCTCCTCAGTTTGATAGAAAACATGTATACACATGATCCTCCTAAGCATTAGACACACATATCCCCCAACAACATGAAATTCGAGTATTTTTAAAAATGGGCACTAATTTGATCAAACCATATCATATTTTATTTGCATTGCACAAGTATTGTAAGATGTGGGGTATTATAACTTCAAACCATCCAATCGGCGACCTATATTTCCTTCCATACAAAGGTTCTAAGGTGCCATCTTGACATTTGAGTGGTAGCTATTATTATAGGTAAATTCAATAAGTAGAAAATGGTCCACCCAACTACCTTTAAAGTCTAATGCATAAGCTTGCAACATATCTTCAAGTGTCTGAATGATGTATTCTGCTTGACCATCTATTAGAGGGTGGAAAGTTGTACACAAATTCGCTTGTTTCCCTAAACTCCTTTGGAAGGACTTCCAAACTTTGTAATGAATTGAGCCCCCCGATCAGAGATAATGGAGATTGAGACTCCATATAGCCTGACTATCTCTTTGAGGTATAGCTTGACATACTATTCAGCTGTATGATCACTCCTAACTGGCAAGAATTGTGCTGACTTTGTGAGTCTGTCAACTATTACCCATATGGAGTCAAACTTCTGAAATGATCAAGACAACCTGGTAACAAAACCATATTGATCATATCCCACTTTTATGTTAGAAGCTCTATACATTGCAGATAACCTCCTAGCTTTTGGTGTTCTACTTTTACTTTTTGGCAATTTGGACATTGAGCCATAAATTTTGCAAGGTTATTTTTCATGCCTCCCCACTAAAACATTCCCTTTAGGTCATTATACATCTTAGTTGATCTTGGATGGATGAAATATCGGGAATGATAGGCTTCTTCCATTATCCTCCTTCTTAATCCATTAATATCAGGCACACATAATCTATTTTGGCAGTATAGTACTCCATTTTGTGTAAGGTCAAAACCTTTATCGTATCTTGACTCACATTTTCCTTAAGTTTTCGTAGAACAAGATCCTCGAACTATTTTTCTTTCACCTCCATTACCAATAAAGACTCTGCAACATCATGCACAACAACCCCTTCCTTTGAAGTCTCAAGAAGGAGGACTCCCAAACTAGCTAGTTGTCATAGATCCTTAGTTACTCCTTAACTTACCATGGCCTGGTCACCAGTATTCATGATTATCTTACGACTCGAAGCATCAACTACCACATTTGCTTTCCCTGGGTGGTAAAGTATATCAATGTCGCAATCCTTTATTAGCTCTAGCCATCTCCACTGTCTTATCTTTAGGTATTTCTGCTAAGATGTACTGCAGGCTCTTATGATCAGTATATATGTCAGTGTGAACCCCAAACAAATAGTGGTGCCATATTTTCGAAGCAAATACAACCACTGCTAGCTCAAGATCATGAGTTGGTTAGTTTTTCTCATGTGGTCGTAGTTGTCTAGATGCATAAGAAATTACCCTACTATGTTTTGTCAGTGCACACCTTAAGCCAACTCCTAAACCATCACAACACATTGGATACCCCTCGGTGCCTTCTGGAAGTACTAACGCAGGTGCATAAGTTAGCTTATTTTTCAACTCCTGGAAGCTCCTTTCACATGCATCATTCTATTGGAACTTGGTTGCCTTATGTGTCAAATTTGTATGTGTCAAAATTGTTAGAGGTGCAGAAATAAAAGTAAAACCTTCAACAAACCTTCTATAATAACCATCCAACCCTAGAAAACTCCAAACTTCTGTGGGAGTCGTTGACTTTGGCCAATCTTTCACAACCTCTAGCTTTTGTGAATCAACCTTTATTCCCTCATCATACACAATATGACCCAAGAATGCCGCCGAGCTTAGCAAAAATTCTCATTTAGAAAATTTGGCATACAACTGTCTATCATGAAGAACCTGTAACACTTGTCGTAAGTGATCAGCGTGGTCCTCTTCTTATCTTGAATATATCAAAATGTCATTTATAAACACTATCACAAACACATCCAAGAATGGCTTGAATACCCTTTTCATCAGATTTATAAAAACCACTGGAGCATTCATTAGCCCAAATAACATAACAAGAAATTCAAAGTGACCATAGCGTGTTCGGAAAGTAGTCTTAGGTATATCTTCCTCCTTCAACCTCACCTGGTGATAACCTGATCTCAAATCAAATTTTAAAAAGTATTTGGCACCCTATGACTGATCAAATAGATCATCAATCCTGGGGAGGGGGTATTCATTCTTAATTGTCACCATATTCAATTATCAATAGTTGATACATATCCTCAAGGTGCCATCCTTTTTACATACAAATAACACTGGTGCACCCCAAGAGGACACACTAGGTCTTATAAAATCCTTCTCCAATAATTCTTTTAAATGCACTTTTAATTTACCTAATTCTGCCAGGGCCATTCTATATGGAGGGATGAAAATAGGTTGAGTGCCTAGAAGTAAGTCAATAATAAAATCTACTTCTTGTTCTAGAGGTAATCCCAGAAGTTCTTCAAGGAACACATCAACAAATTCATTCACTACTGGAACTGATTGAAGAGTTGGTGATTATGCCTCCAATTATCTTTCTGGCCTTAAAGTAAGAGATAAAATTCCCCTTTGGCATCCCAATATTACCTTCCCATTCAAGAACTACATCATTTGGAAAGTGGAAGTACACTCTCTTAGTTCGGCAATCTACGGTGGCATAACAAGAAACTAACTAACCCATACCCATTATGACATCAATTTTCACCATTTCTAACTCAATAAGGTCAGCCAATGTATTGCGGTCACAAACAGTTACTACACATTCATAATAAACCCTTTTAGCCATAATAGATTCACTGGTTGGTGTAGACACTTCAATTGATTTGTTCAATAATTTGGGTGTCCTACTAAGCTTCCCAGCAACTAGTGGGGTAATGTATGATAGTGTAGAACAAGGGTCAATTAATGCATATACGTTACGTAAAAATATTGACAATATACCTGTGACCACATCAGGTGAAGCTTTCAAATTTTGCCGACTCGCCAGAGCATAAGTGCGATTCTGGACTCCGCTAGAGCTAGCGCCCCTCTAACACTTCTACCACGACCCGTAGGTGCTTGTTGACCCTTATTTAATGGAGGAACTGACGATGATGATGTAAATATGATCCAGTAGGTGGTGCTATATTACCCATATGTCTTCTCGAGCCATCTCTCATCATATGCCTGGTTCATCATACTAATAACAAGCATCTATCCCAACATGATATATACCTGAATGACTTCTTACATACTATTTACAAGTCTGCGTAGGGGTCATTTGCTGGATTGCTGAATATCCCACTATCCGGGCGCCTTGCCCTTCACTTCTTGGACCAAACTGATTTCTTCTAGACCCCTGAAGTTGTGGTGGAGTACTTGCTACCGAGTAGGAGGATGATGGCCTAGGCGGTCTATTAGAAAATCGAGGCCTAAGCTCACCTTGGGGTGGTGTAAATTGCCTTGTAGACCTGACCCTTTTAGACTGCGCCCTTTCTAACTCTTGTGTCCTTCTCCTTTGCCTCTGATCCTCCAATTTCTGTGCAAAAGCTTGCATTCTCACTATATCCATGTCTTTGTTCAAGGAAGCAATGGTACGGTATCTGACCAGATATGTATCCAATCTATCCACATATAGATGAACTCTATTTGCTATAGTAACAACTATATTAGGAGCATACTTGGCCAAGGAATTAAATTGAAGGATATGCTTCCTCATGCTCATATTCCCTTGGTGGAGATTTAAGAACTGATCTGCACATGCCTCTCAGATCTCTAATGGCAAATAATGTCAAGAAATGCCGCTTTTAACTACTTCTAGGTAGTTGGGGGTGCATCTATACCCTTAGATTACTTCTAAGCTTCATACTATAATATAGCCACACCCTTCAACCTATATGTTGCTAACTCGACAACTTCTATATCACTCACATGCATAGCTTCTAAATTGCACTGAATATGATCAATAAAGTCTTGGGGATCTTCATTAGGATTTGACCTTGTGAAGGATGTAGGGTCCAAATTAAGGAAATCTTGTATCCTCGTGCTAGCTACCCTATTTGCACCACCTACACCTATAACTGGACCTCCTTGTCTTTGACCTTAGCTAGCAACTATACTAGTCAATAGTTGGACTGCATTTCTCAGATCCTACACGGTAGCATCGGTAGGTGATTCTGGGGATATTTCACTACTTTCGGGTTTATCAGGAGTTGGATATGTTTGTGACAGAGACTCATCTTGAGCTTCATTTCATATTCTCATCTGACTGGATATACCAACCACCACTTCTCTTCCCTTCCCTTTACCTTTGTTCATCCTGGTTTCTGACATACCTGTTGTACAAAACAATTTAGGGGTTAAATATAATCCACTTATTACACTTAGCTCTATGGCATGATCTAAAGAACAAAAAGAAAGTAATATTTCCTAAATTCCATGTAGCATCCTGTGTATAAATGTGGTGCACAACTTATCAATAAATAAGACTTTACATAGACATGGATTTGTAGACTCCCTAGGATGACCTACTCTGATACCACTTCTTCACGCCTAAAATCCCATTAAGGTGGACTGACACCCATTGCCAATAAGGCCCGGGAGAACCAACCTGTATCTATGCACTTTCTATACATATTATAAGGGATTTATACATTCAACATGCCTTTATGAAAATAAACAATAATAACAAGCCAAAAGAAAGTGCATATGGCTAGGCCGTTGGGGCCACGGTGTCTAAGGTACGAGACATGACCACACTTTAATTTATATACTCTACAAAGCCTCTACATAAGGAAGATCATCTGATAAGGGTTGGGATAGGCCCCACCTCGACTAACTATACAATACAAAAATATAAGCTCTAGACATACAAAGCTCCGAAGCAAGCTGGAGCTTGGTAACAATAGCTGGATATCCTGTACTCCTACTGGGGTGATCTACTAGCACCTATACTTGCTACATAAAATACAAGTCCCCCGTAAGAGATATTAGTACGAGATACTATACTAAATATGTAAGGCAGGAAATACTGTATATGAAAAACAACTCAAATGAGACTATGCAATGGTGTAAGGATAAGTGGCCAACCTTAGTCATACTATGGGATCATGTACTTTATGTTCTTTTTATTACTTTACCTTTACTGCATAATCTGTGGCGCAACACATAATATAAATGACCTGATGATTAATGGTAAATCTATATCTGGATTGGCCTTGGCTAGGATTTTCCTTTCACCCCTTGGGCTACCCCCTTGATAGGATCGACCCCAAGCTAGGTGATTCTTCCACCCCTGAGGTTACCACCCATCAACAAGCAATATATTTTATCTTTCAAAACCTTTTGAGATGATTCTTTTGGTGGTCATAATTTTAGAGCTATAGGATAGTAGATATAAATATGATAGGTATACAATCACAAAAGAGAACACCACAATGGAAGGAGTAGGTTACATAAATAATGAAATGCATCGGAGGTAGAGCAACATATGAACTTTATTTAGTAGAACAAACTCGTGTATCTTGGTATCCAAGTATGTATGCAGATTTGAAAATGACTATGCATAGGAGAATATGAACATATGAAGGAGTAGAGACATGGTTGATTGTTGTTTCGGAGTTAGTAAGTGCCTTTATGTGCCAAGGAGGAATCTATATTTCATGCCAAATAATATGAAATCAAGTAGCCTTACACACCTCCTTGTACTACCTCGCTATTACCTAGAAATAACCTTCCCTTCCTCAAAATATTTATCTACAACATAGTGGGTGATAAAAAGTAGTATTACTAGCCAATAAATACATCTTCGTAGCCCAATCTCATAAAAAACAACACACAGGTAGCAAGCGGATAATTATAAACCCGAGCGTATTCTTTCAAACTCCCTGCTCCTAATCTTATTTTCTAATACACATTCTCATATACATATCATGTGCAACCTATTTTAGTGCCATAAAAATCTTACAACAGCCTACAAAGTACAACACATAATAATTCTACACAACATACAAATAGGTGGCATAATGTTGCATCCCTTTACTACATTCGATGTCGACAAGTTCAAACCTATTCCAACTTTAATCCAACAGTACCTAGCATATATACACATAACACCAGTAATAAAATAGTTCAAAAATAGTCCTCAAAATAGGTAGAGGATATGAGACCATAGTCCTTAATCAATCAGCCCACAAGTTCCTATTATGAGTACAATTACGATATCACATAAGAACTCACTTTCACGGACTGTAAAATGGTGCAACACCCTTTATACATAATTATAGAACCAATACTCATTAATAACTATATCCTCCCTTCATAACCAGTCCAACCGACAAGATAAAAGCTTCCAAATAAATAAGAAAAATGTAAAATAACTTTTGGAACACATGCTGTCCAACAATTTCAACAAAGGTATAATCAGCTTATCCTCTTGTTTTACATAAGAAAACCATACTAAACAGATAATATTTCCTACTTATCTTTACCCTTACGGTGTAAGTCTTCTCCAATAACCCTAAAAGTCTCCTTGTGGCTGCTTTTTAAGGTTAAGAAAGTGTAGAGAGAAAGCTTGTGAAAGCTGATTTTTTTCCCAAGTTAAGAATGACTTAAAGGTGCTACTTGTAAGTCTTTGTAAAGTAGCCTTTGGCCAAATTCATTGTGTGGTATAATCCTTATATTATCAAGGTGGTAATCAAATAGCTTGTCCCTTTCACTTGCACCTAATTGGCTCTCAAATTTGATGGGCCTTGGCTGCCCATTTTCCTAATTCCTCTTCACTTAGTTTGGGCCCAATTAGTCAAGTGGGTTGTGATGTACTTGGGCACTTTTTATTATTCATCTTGGGCTGTGAGTATTATCCATTCATGATACTAAAACATGGGCTAAATTTACACTCTTAACACAAACTTTATTCATTATAGAATTGGGTAAATTCGATGTCGGTCCTCGTCTCCATTTAGCTAGTAAATTTAAGCTACGCAAGTAGGTGACTCACCTGCTAGCTTCCTAAGCCCTACAAGCACCTCACTTTTTCACCTCGTTTAAGGTTATGATCTCGTCAATTTGACTTAAAACTTATCTACACTCGACTCTCTTCAATGTTAGACATATATATCACCCTCTAATTTGAGATTCAAACACTTTTTAAAAATGGGCACTAATTTGACTAAACCATATCATGTATAATTTGTATAGTATTAGTATTGTAAGATATGGAGTGTTATACATATGTACTAATTCAAAACAATCCGACATTTTGATACAACTTGTAGGAAAATAACTTCTAGCCTGTTTTGTACAAGAACACAAAATACATTTATTAGTTGCACTAACTACAACCTCAGTCTTAGAACACAACACTTTGTATAACACTCCAACTGATAGATGTCCAAACCTCTTATTCCACAGCTCCACTTCATTGATATCTTTGGATTTGCTTTCATCTTTAATAACAAGTAAGCAACCATTAGTTGTTTGTCCACCTTTTGTCCTCCAAGAGAGTGTATACAGTCCACTCACCTCTCTAACAATCTCCCCTACTCTTCCACTTAAGATATCCTGAAATATGCAAAAATTAGGAAAGAAACTGACTGAGCAACCTAACTCTCTAGCTACTTTTGAGACAAACCAAAGGTTGTATTTAAATGCAGGCAGATAAATCACATCAGATAGAGTGATTCTTATAGAAATTATACTGGAACCAATATGTGAGACCTCAGTTTCACTCCTATAGGTAAATGCACTTTCCTTGTGCTATCAGGCTTACTCATTATTGCCTTATCTAGAAGTTTTACATCAACTGCCATATGATTAGTAGCACCAACGTCAATTATCCATTCTTGAACCTTTTTAACTAAAAAAGATCCATGATTATCTGCTAAACTTGCAGATGCTGCTACATTAGGCTTGATACTTACACTCCCTTTACCTTTCAAAAGTGCTAGTGCTCCTTTGTGAATGGATAAGGCCCCATCTCATGCTGTACTTGGCTAGTAACTGCCTCATTATAACAAAACTCTTTTGACCCTTTGTCAAGCTCTAGAGAGAGATTATCAACAATTAAATTATGAGCACTTGCCCCTAAACCATATCCAGAGTTAGGTACCCTCTTTTTGAACTTATAATATGCAAGATAACCTATCAGCTTATAACACACATCTTTGGTATGCCCTTTTATTTTGCAGAAATCACACTAAACACCAAAGTACTTCTTGAATCTTGAGGGTCCACCCTTAGCATACATAGCTATATCAATGCCTTGACTATCAATTGCAGGACTTGACCCCAAGATCCCTGTATTAACAGAAAGGGACGTCTGTCCTTCATCACTAACCACAATTCCATAAGCCTAATTAATTGAGGGCATATGATTCATGAGTAGGATCTAACTTCTTGCATGACTATATGGCTCATTAAGCCCTATACTAAAACAGTTTTAACTTTTGTAGATGAGATACAAACTCTCTGCACTTCTCACAATTACAATGAGCAGACACTAAAGCCTCAAATTCTTCCCAAAGATTCTTCAACATTGAGTAATAGACAGAAACAGAAGAAGTACATTGAAATAATAAAGCAATTTCTTTGTGGACATTAAAGACTCTTGATCCATCCACTTTATTAAACCTCTCATATAGATCATCCCAAACATCCTGAGCATTAGATGCATACATAATGCCTACCAAAAGTCCTTTTACCATTGAGTTTATCAACCAAGATAATGCCACAACATTGAGTCTTTCCCAATTACTCCACAGACTTTCTAGAAACACTTCTTTCTTGCTTGCGCCATCAATTAGTCCCATTTTATTCTTCCAAGCATGGAAACTCTAATTGATCTATTCCATATTGTGTAATTTTTGATATCTGTCAACAGAAAAGAGATGATATGTGTACCACTAACATTAGAAAGAGAAAGGAATATTTGATGGATGTAATCCACACCTGGTCCTTGGGCCATTCCATTAACAGACCCTGAAGCACCTCCACTATTTGATCCACTTTCTATACCATTCTCAGAACCATAAAATTATGTTCTCCATAATGAACGGACAAGAAACTTCACTCGAAGAATGACAAGAATAAGAAGACTTGAATATCTTCTTTCAGAAACTCACAGAACTAACAAGATTAATATTAGTAACACTAGATAGAATAATTTGATACAATGTGATGATGATGAATAACAAGAATGAAGAACAAGTAGAATAGTGATAAGAGAATAGAGAGAAGAAGAAGCCAATTCTTATTTATTAGTTAGTTGATACACTAAGTGTACAAGTGTATATACACTTTAGCTAGTAACTATCTTTCTAACAACTTAACTAACTCTCTAACTAACTATTAATTACAACAATTAGGTTAGGATTAGTTTGAGTATGTTCCTTGACAAAATAGCTATTGGAGATGATCCCACAACCACTAGTGAGTTCCGATGAAAGCTTCAGGTGAAAACAAGTTGAAGAACTTCCTACCTAAACTCTTAAGGTTGACGCTGTCAAAATACTAATTCTTAACCTCCATGTTCAACTTCTAAGAAAGTCCCCCTGTTTTGGAATGAAACAGTATGGTAGAGAAGGGCTGAGTTTTTTGTTATATGAAAAATGAAAAAATCTCTCTCCAAATTTCCCCTTATAATTCCTCTCCTTTTACAGATTTAAAATGATCTATTTATAAAGAGATTAGAGATCAAAAAGTTGGGGGGAAACGTCTAGGATAAGGGCTTATTTGAATTCAAAATTGAACATTGAGGAGAGGGTTGTATGGTCACTATCGGCTGCTGATCAAAGGCTGGGCTTCGTTGTTGTTTTGCTGGTTTTGGGTCTGATTAAAGCTACTCGTTTGCTGGGTTTTCTTGGTTGTTTGCATAGTTTTTGGTTGCAGGAGAAAAGGGCGAGGAAGAAAAGGGTTTTAGACGAGTGAGAAGCGTGGGGCATGGGAAAAGAGAAAAAGAGGGGCGCTTGAGGTAAGGAAAATATATTGTATGGGTGTATGTAATTGTATGATTCTTCATAGTGTGCTAAATAAGAGATTTGGCTAAATATAGGCTGATTTGGGCCTAAAATGGGGTTAAAATTCACCCAAAAAGGAGGTTGAAAGTATGTTAATGGGTAGAAAAATTTCATTTAAAATTAGTCATTTCAATTACAAACATGACCAATTAAAATGTGATCAATTTGAATCAATTGATTATTTGACCACTAGACAAATTAATTAAAGAGCCTCCTAATATTAACAACTTAAAATAATTGATTTAACTACAAAGTAATTAATCCAAAAGTAATTAAACTAAAGTGATTAAAGATAAAATCTATTTGAGAAATTCTTGAAAAATTGATGAAAATATATCATTTAGCTATTAATATTCGAAATAAATGTACGTGATATATAATATATAAGCATAATTAAAATTAAAAGATTTAAACCTAAAAAAATCACTAAAAAATATTTTTTGCATTTTTGAAAGCTAATTATTTCAAATTGTTAATTTATGTTGCGGAAGATCAGATTGGGTGTCAATACATACTACATTTTACTAAATTGTATTATTAAATAATTAATTATAATTTT
>JAABOM020009787.1:0-19692 GCA_011800125.2 Solanum clarkiae | reverse complement strand
GGATTCGTTGTGGTTTAAGATTTGTCCAAGTGCCCTATCGGCACTAGTCATGGCCCGGGGATTCGGGTCGTGACAATGAGTCATAATTGGGGTCTCATATTCAGCTCTTAGGATCTTGGACTTTATTGCTATGGATCCATTTTACGCGTCGTAGACTGATTAACAACTCATATAGTTCTCTCATTAACTTCATTTGCATCAACTGGTCCTTCATTGGGTCTCACTGGAATTCTTCATGAAACCAGTCTATATGGCTCGTAGAGTGATCTACGACTCGTATGGCTAAACTTTAGAAAAAAAACTTCATTGGAAATCTTCACGGAACCTACTATACGACTTGTAAAAGGTCTCATAAACCTCCAAAAGCCAGAAAAGTCTGCAATTTGCCTCAAAATCATGCCAACCAGCTTTCCTGCAAAAATTTAAGCACAAAAACACATAAAAACCATAAATGTTGCATTGAGAACACACAAAATCCCGTGTTTTAAGCATCAAATGTGTTGTATTTTGACATCACATCAACACCCTCAACTTAAAATTATTGTTTGTACTCAAGCGATGACTCAATCTTTATAAATAATATAGCAACACACAGACCTTAACCCAATGGCATGCATCACACATAATTCAAACTCAGGTATCCACATCAACTTTTCAAAACAAGATCACTTATCTATTTAGAAAATAAAAACACACTAGTGTATTTGACAACATAACTATGACAAGCAAGTGAATATCAACAGTCCACAATCACTAATTAGGTCAAATGGTAACGAAGCAATGCAAATGCCCTCATAGAAAGAAGTCCAATTTTTGGCACTCAATGATGATTTCAAATTTAGTTTTGGGACTGCGCAAACACACTCACTCTTATAAAAGATGTTTATGAATCAGGACTAATACCATAGTCTTTCCATTATACTCATGACTCAGATTTTCAACCAACTAGACTAGGATCACTTTTGGACTTTCTAGGCTTGTAACGTAGGCTCAGGGGCTTTTGTATGTCATTTTTGAAAAATAGTGACTAAAAGCCATCCCTGAACTATATTTTTCATCACCTTCACCTTACTAACTCTAATATTTTTACCTTATCCTCCTTTTTTCTACATTCATGCTTTTTCGGGTGTTTTCTTCTCATTTTTCAGCTTTTGCCTCATTTTTGCACTTCATTTTGCTTTTAATCTCAATATGAGGCATCCTTTTCTTTTTCATACACCTGCTAAATGATTTTCTTACTTTTCTCCTCATTCCCAACTCACCATATTATTTTTTTGCTTATCTTTTACACCGGCCACCCTCAACTTAGGCTTTTAGCTTATGATGAAGTACACAATAACTATTCTCCAAACCCGGGCCACTTTTGGTACCCACCCTCAACTTAGGCTTTTGCCTCAATCAATGTTCACAATGTTCAAGGACAGACCAGGGCCAATCTCAAGGTTTTTCACTAGACAAGGTTAGGCTAATTAGGTGTTTTTTTAACAAATTGGTACATGTAAGGCTCAAATAGTGGGAACAAGGGACAACATTTCATTTGGTTGGTCATTTTAGGCTAAAGTGGACTAATCAAAGAATAAAGGCCTAAGATCTCTTCCTAATCCATTTAATCTACAATCTAACTTAGAGTAATAGGGCACATTCTGAATTAGCACAAAATGGTGAATATAACAAAATAGGCTCACACTCACATGGTATAGCAAGTATTATCAACAAGAGACTCACAGATCATGTTTCATACCTAAAATTACCCTCACCTATCAGAGCAAATATTTCCAAACACCCAAACATGCATGGTTTCCATTTAACTACTAATCAAAATTTTTTCATGGGTACAAATTTTCGAAACAAAACAATGAAAGCATATTATATGTTAATAAGTATTAGTACTATATGCTACAAATATTATCAAAACATCCTAAATGTCTTGGTTCAATAGTAACTAAATATCCACAAGGAAAAAGAATACAGGCAAGAAAACCTCAGGATCAAAATTTAGGGCAGTTATGTACCATAAGCTACTCAGACTTCACCGAGCCCCATAACTACCCATACCCCATTGAAAAAGTTATGCATTGTCCCAGTGCACCAAATTAATAAAAAATAGAATAAGTAAGGGTAATAAACATACCTCGGTGCCTAAGTACCATGGTTCACCTTGGGTTGCCTCCCAAGCAGCGGTTGATTTGTAGTGGCGACACAACATTGCTATAGTGAGTACTCAAACTTCCTCAACATCCCATTTTTCAACCGTCTTGATATCTTCCATATTTCAAAGGCATGGCTTGACTCTTTAGCCATTTACTTTCAAAGTACCTCCATTTTGTCTCTCTGATTCAATGACCGCATGATAAAAGATGCATGCTACCCGAAAGTGACCAACTATCTAGATTTGAGCTTCCCAGGGAACAACTTTAGTATGGAATTGAAGAGTAGGACTAAGTCCCCTGGTGTGAATTGGTTGTTTTCTATGTGGTAGTAATGTTGTATCTTCATTCTTTGCTCATACAAAGCTGAGCTCTCATATGCTTTCAATCGAAACTCATCAAGCTCATTTAGTTGGCTTAATCTAGAGGTAGATGCATCATTCCAATCCAGATTCAACTTCTTCAATGCCCACATTGTTGTATGCTCAAGTTCCACTGGCAAATGATATGCTTTTGCAAAAATAAGTTGATATAGGGACATGTCTATACGGGCCTTGAATGCAGTATGGTATGCCCATAATGCATCATTCATCTTCTGGGACTAATTTGTTCGCTTTGCATTCACAGTCTTAGATAAAATCTCTTTAATTTTCCTATTTGGCATTTCCACTAGCCCACTTGTTTGGGGATGATAAGACATCATCACCCTATGTTTCACTCCATACATTTCAAGAAGAGCTTTGTAAGGTCTATTGCAGAAGTGAGAAACTCCATCACTGATGATAACCCTAGGAGTACAAAATCTCAAGAAGATGTTCCTTTTTAGGAATGTTGTGACACTTTTACCCTTATTGTTAGGTAGAGACACATCCTCCACACACTTTGATACATAATCCATAGCAACTAAGATGTACTTGTTTCCATGTGAGCTAACAAATGGTCAGATGAAATCTATCCCAAAGACGTCAAGCAACTCAATAACCAAAATAGGATTTAGAGGGAGCTCATGCTTGCGAGTAACCCACCTTCTCTTTGGCATCTATCACAAGCTTTGGCATACCCACATTGTAAAATCTTATGGGTTGTTCGAATCCTACTATAATGTCCATCTACTAATGACGAGTGGCATGCCTTAAGTATTCTCATCATTTCAGCCTGAGGAACACATCGACGAATAATCCCATCAGCACATACACGGAATAAGTATGGATCATCCCAGAAGAACTTCCTCACAACATGCATAAACTTCTGAAGTTGATGTATGTTTAAGCCAGGTGGCACGATATCACTTACTAAGTAATTTGCATAATCTGCAAACCAAAGTATCAGATCATGTGATGCAGCCAACACTATGTCATTAGGAAAGAAATTGTTTTTCTCCAATCCATCATCAAATTTCATCATCCACTCTTGACAGGCGATCCACAACCTGATTTTCTGTCCCTTTGCTTCAATGACATCAAAGTTGAACTCTTGTAAGAGAAACATCCATCTCATTAACATTAGCTTTGCATCCTTTTTAGTGATCAAATATTTAAGTGTTGAGTAGTCTGTATGCACCACCACATTGTCTCTAAACAGATATGATCTGAAATTTTCAAATGCAAAGACGAATGCAAGTAACTCTTGTTCTGTGATAGTATAATTCTTCTGGTTTGTATTTAGGGCTTTGCTAGCACAAAATATGGGATAAAATATCTTCTCCTTGCATTGTCCCAATACCACACCTAGAGCGACCCCACTTGCATCACACATGATTTCAAAGGGTTTGGACCAGTCTGGAGCTACAATAATTGGTGTTGAGATCTACCTTTTCTTTAACTCTTCAAAGGCTTGCATACATGCATCATCAAGCATGAACTTAACATCTTTCTCCAATAATTTACATAATAGATTTGAAATTGTAGAGGTCTTTTTATGAACCTCCAATATACTGCATGTCTCATGAAACTCCTCACACCCTTTAGTGAGATGGGTGGTGAAAGATTCTTAATAACCTCAACTTCAGCGCTGTCGACCTCAATACTTTGCCAGATATCCTATGGCCTAACACAATACCCTCTTTCACCATGAAATGACACTTTTCCCTATTTAGCACCAGATGACTTTCTACATACCTTTGCAACATATCATGCAAGTGTGCCTAACAATATTCAAATGAGTTTCCAACCACACTAAAATTATGCATGAAGAGCTCAATAGTACTCTCCACCATGCTTGAGAAGATAGACATCACCCATCTCTGAAATATCATTGTTGCATTACACAACCTAAATAACATCCTCTTAAATACAAAGGTGCCATGAAGGCATGTAAATATGGTCTTCTCCTGATGCTCCAAAGCGATGATGATCTGATTATAGCCAAAATACTTGTCAAGATAACAGTACCACCCCTTTTCTGCTAATCTGTCAAGCATCTTATCCATGAAGGGCATAGAAAAGTGATTCTTCTTTGTCAAGGCATTGAGTTGTCTATAATCTATGCACACCCTCCCTCCTTTGACTGGCCTCATAAGGATCAATTTATTGTTAGCATTAGGTATTACTATGATACACCCTTTCTTTAGAACACACTGTATCGGGCTTACCCATTTATTATCGGTGATTGGGTAGATTACTCCGGCATCCAGCCATTTAATGATCTCTTCGTGAACAACCTCTTGCACATGAGGATTTACGCGCCTTTGATGATCAATACTTGTCTTGTAGTCCTTGACTAACTAGATTTTATATGTAGATACCCTAGGAGGGATACCAATAATGTCTGTAATAGTCCATCCAATAGCCTTCATAAATTGTTTGAGCACGGTTACAAGGGCATCTAGTTGCTCATCAATCAAATCTGCAACTATTATGATCAATAATGTGTTGTTGACTCTAAAAAATGCATATTTGAAATGTGCTGGAAGTTCTTTCAATTCTAACACCGATGGGTCTTCTATCGAGGGATTTGTGGGTGGAGACACCCAATTATTCAAGCCTAGCTCTAGTTCATTTTGACATCTAGGACCAAAAAACACCCGAAGAGCATTTACTATTTTAGCATAATCTAGGATACCATCACTGTCAATGTTCATCAATACTGCCTCCAACGTATTAACACCTAACCTTAGCTTCAGTGGTATATCTACCTAATCATCAACAATAGTCTCAATGATAAAAATCACTCTAATATCATTGTTCCACCCTACTTGTTGACAAACATTAAACATGACCTCATCCTCCCCAAATATGAACTTGTGTAGACCCTTCTCCATATCCACCAAGGTGTGACCGGTGGCTACGAAAGCCGTACCCAAAATAATAGAAACTACAAAATTGACCTCACAGTCTAGAATCACAAAATTTGTCAGGAATATGAATTTTTCAACCTTTACCAACACATCATAGAGGATCCCAACAAGTATGTTTATCATTCTGTTCGCCAGCAACAACCTCATGTTAATTGGAGTAGCGGCACCCAAACCAAGCTTTTTGAAGATTGGACGAGACATCAAATTGATAGTAGCACCTATATCACAAAGTACTCTTGCAATCTACATCACCAATGGTGCAAGGTATGGTTAAAGCACCTGGGTCTTCATTCTTTCGAGCCAATGAATTAGTAGTGATAGCACTGCAATACTGAAGCTCCTTAGAAAGCTCTTGACTCACAGTCGGCTTCTTAGTAACCAAGTCTTTCATATACTTTGCATAACCCGACATTTTCTCCAAAGATTCAATCAGAGAAATGTTTATGGATAGTTGCTTAAGCATAGAGAGAAAGTGTTTGAACTTGCCTTCCTCCTCCCTCTTTTTGAGTCTTTGAGGGAAAAGAGAAGGAGTCCTTGGGATGGTCTTCTACTTTTGTGGATCTTTAGCTACCTCAGTCACCCTACTTTTGACAAAATTATCTCCTTCAACCACATCCTTATCTGCAACTATCTTCTGACAAACATCTTCTAACTCAACCGGCATTAGAGGATAGATGGTACTCTTGCCATGTCTAGTAGTAACCTTCATACATTGCCCTTCATTCATTGGATTTTAAATTGTGTTTCTAGGCATTGTACCCTTTTGACACTGATTCAACTGTGTCGACACTTGACCAAATTGTTACCCAAGCTGTTTGATAGCCAAAGAATTAGACTCTAACTTTTGACTAATGCTTGAAATATAATATTTCATTTCCCTTAGAGTTTCATCTTATGTCTCGACCTTCTTCAACAAACAATGAACCTCTTCTCGATTCTAGAATTGCCTATACTGGCGTCTCGGTTATATGAAGGAACATATGGCCAATTTTGAAACCATCTCTTCTGCCCCAATCTACTTTCAGATTCCTATTCCTCTCATAATAACCACCTCAGTTGTCTCTATAAGGCTCATATCTTCTATAGTTCTGACCTAGGTTTCTTTGACCTTGGCGCTAATAATCCTGATTGGACCCTTGGGCATTGGTCCGAAAACCCTCTGTCCGATCATTCACTAAGAAAGCATCCTGCTTAAAATAAGGCTCATCATATATGGGTGCACGTGGAGATTGGTGAACTACCGCATTCACTCTTTCTTGATTCTACTTGATCACCACATCCATGCCCATGCGAAGTTGAGCCAGTTGTTGCACAATCTCGTCATTGATCATGGCTTGCTCTAAGCCAGCATTAATAGTACATGAACTCCTCATAGAAAATTTATCTTATTGTACCATGCATGATTTGTCTTGACTACTTGTTCCATCTATTCGGCAATCCTTGCAAATGGTTGATCCAAAAAAAATGCCCCCCCCAAAATAATGTTGACACAAGCTTGGCTATTCTCATCAATGGTATGGTAGAAGATCTCCACTAAGGCATCATTAACTATCTTGTGGTCAGGGATGCTCCTCAAACACTTAGTAAACTTCTCTCATGTAGTGTTAATCGAATCACCAGGAAGTTGCTCGAATTTGTTGATCTGATCCTTTAACTTGAGCTTTTTCGACCTAGGGAAGTACCTTTCCAAAAAGGCCTTTTGCAAATCTTCCCAACTAGTGATTCAACTCTGTGAGAGCTCAGATAGCAATAAAAAAGCATTTCTCATAAGATATAATAGGAAAACATGAAGCCCCACATCATCCATGGACAAATTATATGTCCCTATCACAGTTTTACAAACAAATGCCACATTGTGCAAGTGGCTATGTGGATTCTCTGATAGTAGGTGCACAAATAATCCACCGTTTTATAGCATTTGTAGTAACCCAGGTAGAAACAGTGAACATTTTGTCAGCCGGTAGTGATGGCAACACAATAACCCCGTTCAGATCCATCGCCATAGGATTTAATCTATATTGATTCCATCAGTAATTATTTTCATTAAAATCCTTAGGTTATGAAATATTCTCCAAAGAAGTTGGCTTGTCATTCTGATCATCATCATTTATATTCCGATTCAAGGTTATATTACTCGCGAAGTTAGCATTTTTTTGGGCTATTCTTCTTGTAATTCATTGGATCTCTGCATCAAGTGGAGTTAAGGGATTTCCTTGACTCCTATTGTCAGGCATATACTACTTAGTATGCCCTGCAAAGAAACAAAAACAAAAATAAAAGTAAAATGTAAGGGAACTAACGATTAACACTTGAATTACAATGACTAGAGATTCAATTAAGCCTAGTTGTATTCCTCGGCAACAACGCCATAACATTTTACAATGAACACTTTGTCTGAAATGAATCCTAAAAGTGCTTGAAAATGTGCCTCAAAAGTGCCCAGACTAGTAATTTCGATATATCACAAAATCCATGCATGATATCAAATTTCTGACTTCATATTATTTTTCAGGGTGAAAAATTGAGAGCGAAATAAGTCTAATCCTGATCTAATATCAACCATATTAAAATTCAAAATTTTAAAGGTTCTAATTTCCAAAGAAGAATCGCACCCCAAGCGCGACGCGCTAGGGGCGTGCTACTGTATTATTTTGTGCAGGTTTTTTTAATCTCGTACCAAGACTTTTGGGTCTTGGCCCTAAGCCTTCCCATATATGAAAATACCTATACTTAGCCATATTTCACCTTCATATCATCCAAGACATTCCCCAAATTTCTCTCAAACCTTTAAACTAATATTTCTCTCAAAATTTAAGTGTCTAAATCTCTTCTGGATCGTAAGAAGTTCATCAAAGCTTCAAGTCTCCATTCATATCTTCATCAAGAAATTCTCCAAATCTAAGGTATGTGCATTTCAACTAATGAGTCCTTTCACCCTTGGTGCCCAAGGTTCCTTTTTACCCAAATTGAATGATTTCAAATTGATTTACTTATGAGTCTTACTTATTATGAAATTAGACAATAAACTATGTTGGGCTACAAATCTAAGATCCATTATGGGATTTGATGAAGGGTTTTGATGTATATTGCTTGAAGGTATTACCAAGTATTGATGGATGATTTTATATTGAATTTTCTTGCATAATTTCATCCCTAAATTGCATGGTTTTATACTAGAACTACAAACCTACCAGGTGTTTGATAAATTATCAGGTTATGATTTCTTGAGGAATTGAAGGTCCAATGCATGTCTTATGAGTTGAATGACATTATGATGATGAAAGGAATATATGTATATGATATTCTACTATATGATGTTAGAGTTGACCATGCCCTACTTGGGATATGGTGAGCCCGAGTAACCATATCGAGGGGTTTGTACCTTGATAACTGGGTTTAAGGGTTGATACCTCAATCAAAATAGGTTGTAGGGTGAGAAGATCCACTAACCATGTTGAGGTGTTTGTACCTTAATAACCGAGTAGGGTACCTTAATCACCATGAATAGTTGGGTGAGACGATACACCAACCATGTCGAGGGATTTGTACCTTGATAACTGGGTTGACGGGTTGGTATTTCAATCACCATAGGTGGTAGGGTGAGATGACCTACCAACCATGTCGAGGGGTTTGTACCTTGACAACCAATTGAAGAGTTGGTACCTCAATCACCTTGGGTGGTAGGGTGAGACGATCCATCAACTAATTGAGGGGTTGGTACCTCAATAGACTATGAATTCTATAATGATGGTCTCTTCTTCCACTTGTATTATGTTCTTTATAAAATGATTTTACATCAAGCATCATTTATACATGTCATATTGTTAATATTCTATTAATTGCCTATGTTTATGCATTTTGGTTATGTTGCCTATCTTTTGTTGCATTTCATCCTACATAATTAGTATATTCAAATGTACTAACGCATAGTCTTTGCCTACATGATATTATCATGTAGGAACCAGGGCTCCTACTGATTCTTCTCCACGTGGCTAGACAGATTGTTCAAGTTAACTTTTGGTGAGTCCTCATGTCTAGGGACAATGTCTGTCTTCTCTCATCCTTATGTTTAGACTACATCTCATATACTTGGATTACCTATTTCCACTATTATGAGGGTGAACTTGGTTGCTTATCTTGGCACCCACTAAGTTCTATGTTTAGAGATGTTGTTGGACAAGTTATGTAATGATGCTACAAGCTTAAATCCCTCTTTGAATCCCTTAATGTTTTATGAAATGAATGTTTTCCCTTAGTCCCTATGCCCTTATTTCAAGTCTTTTAATTGTGTTTAATTGCTTCCACAATCAAGGATGTGTAACGATATGTTATGAGGCTTGCTTGGGGTTCCTCTGGGTCCCCTATGTGCCATGTCACATCTAGGCCCTAGTTTGGGTCATGACAAACTTGGTATCAGAGCACTAGGTTGTTAATGGTCCTCAGAGTCCAACACACAACGTCGATTAATGTCCTATTCATGGTTGTGAAGCACGTTACATCTATGAATAGGAGGCTTTGAGGCGTTCTAGGAAATATTTCACTTCTTCATGATCTATGTCAGGCGATAGAGTTAGGTCCCCTAAGGCTTATTGCTAATCCCTAACCGTTACATTTTGGGTGTACCTTGAGCTACTCAGGACAGTAATATATCAAATGCGAAGGTTCGCAATGCTCTATGGGTATTGGCCAAAGCGGTGACTAAATTGACGACTAAATTCAATCAATGAATGAGTGCGCCTGAGACTTTGAATAATAAGACGGGCGGGAGGTAGTGAAGCCAAGAGGGCTCATGTTAGAGGTAGTTCCAAAGTCTCAAATGTAGAGGTGGTAGTGGTGTGGTGCCTAATGCTAGGTGCCCAAGATGAGGTAGAGGCCATGATGACCATGTTTGAGGGGAATTAATACTTGTTATGATTGTGGAGAGTTGGGTCATAAGGTAAATATTTGTCCTTGTAAATGCAATAAGGGTAAGGGAGGTGATGTGAGGTTTTCTATTAATGGGGTGTCTAATTCAAAGTTGCAAGATGGCTATGAAGGGAGAACTAATCCAAAGTTTCGAAGGTGTGGAAGGTACCATGGTGGCCCATGTTTGAGGAAGACTAATGCTTGTTACGGTTGTGGTAAAGTGGGTCATAACCTATTTGATTGTCAATATTCTTGAAGGAGGTGTAAGGGTGGTTGACCTTTAGAACAAGGTGGTACATTGATCAAGAGGGTCAAGGAGGGGATGACACCTGATGTTGTTACCAGTATGTTGAAGTTTCCTTTGAAATTTGTTGTGCATACATTTATAGGCTTGGAGTGCCATTATTTCTTTCATTATTCTTTTTGGTTGCTTGTGGGCTTCTTGTGTGTCCCGAGTTGTTATGTGAACCTTTTGTTTCTACCCTTTTTTTGAGTATATTGTTGCTAGAAATTTCACAGGTGTGGATCCATGTTCATATTGCATTTGGTATTGCCTTGTGGCTTGTTGGAGTTGATGTGGTGGATTTAATGTCATGCTTGGGATGGAATAGTTGTATATATATTATGTTTCCATTGATAGTAAGACCCGTAGAGTTTAAGATTCCAATTCCCTAATAAACTTGTCCTTGAGTGGGGGCTTGTAATGTGGTTGTGAAGTGGTAATTCTGTTTCTTGTCGTAAGCTATAATTGATCTCTAAGGGTTGTATTTGTTATCTTGTAAGAATTAGGGGTGTTTAACCTAAGTCATTTCTAATGGGTTTTTCTAGTGATAGATGAGCTCTTAAATGTCCTTTCCAATATTTTATATTGGGGGTAGTGTCTTTAGGTTTGACTGGTGCATCGACTATGTCTATAAGTCTAATGAATAGGGTCTATAGTCCCTACCTTATTAACTTTATGGTAGTTTTGGTGGTGATATGTTCGGTTGTTTGCCTAGTGAGGAGGAGTATGTGAGTCATTTGAGGGTAGTACTATAACGTTTAGGGAAGAGAAGTTGTATGCTAAGCATGAGAAGTTCGAGTTTGGTGGCAAGAGGTTGCCTTCCTAGGTCTTGTGTTGTCGGGCGATGGTATTAAGGTGTATCCCAAAAAGACGGAAGTGATCGAGGGTTCTGCTAGACCTTTGATTTCATCGAATATTAGGAGCCTCTTGGGCTTAACGGGTTATTACCTGAGTTTATGAATAGGTTCTCTTCTATCGTTTCTCCTATGAATTAGTTGACCCCAAGTAAGGCTAATGTTTTGACCCACGTTTTGAGTAAGGTGATTTGATAGGTCTTGGGTCATTCCTTTGCGTTAATAGGTTTCATGTGTGTCCTGAATGGTGATGTGAGTCTTCTTTGATTAGATGGTCTATAAGGGTTGCCCCATGTTCTTATTGGATAAAGTCTTTTCTTGTGAACTTGGTTGAATTTGGCTTGATGGGTTGGAAGTCTTAGGGTGGTTTGACTGCATGCATATCACGCTTCCAATGAATGTAGAACCCATAAGGTATAATATGGTGGTTAAGGATAGATGATTTATTTGATCAACTACAATGGGCTAGTAACTTCTCTATGATTAATCTTTGATTTGGATTTTGTCCCAAGTTAGGCAGAGGGTAGATGATATCCTTAAGTGTATTTTCAGACTACAAGTGAGCATTTTGAGTCATGCTGGGGTTGGTTGGTTGACTAATGCATCAGCTATGTTTATGGGTTTCATGAATAGGGTCATAAAAACCTATTTTGGCATGTTTATGGTGGCCTCTAGTAAAGGAGCCTCGATTTATTTAAAGCTTGTGAATCTGGGGGTAGAGTTGCAAGTGTTGGGAGATGAGTGGTTATTTGCTAAATATGACAGGTGTGAATTGATGGTAACAAGAAGGTGGTTAGAACTCTATAAGAATCATGATATGAGTGGGCATTACCACCCCAGTAGGGCTAATGTTGCGGTTGGTGCTTTGAGAAGGGTCTCCATGGGTAGGCTAGTTCATGTTGATGGTAGTAGCAAAGGAGTGACTAGGGAGGTCGACCGGTTGACTATGTTGGTATTGTCGTTGTTAGGCATTCAAAATCATCCTTCGTTGATTAGGTAGAAGTAGAGAAAGATCTTGATCCCTCCTTGTGAGAATTGAAGGCTTTGGTGAGTGTTTATAAGGTGGAGGTTTTCTCCCAAGGGGGAGATGGTGCCCTTAGGTATCAAAATAGATGGTGTGTGCCTAGTTTGGATGACTTGAGAATGAAGGTTCTTGATGAGAATAATAATAACTATTGTTATAACATTAGTATGGATTCTTTTGGGGCCCTCTATGGTAGGCATTGTAGATCACCAGTTGGGTGGTTTGGTTAGGAGAACTGGCTTTGTTAGGTCCGGACCTAGTTATGGAGGCTATGAGAAGGTGAGGTTGGTTAGGGAAAGGTTGAAAACAGCTGAAAGTCATCAACAGTCCTATGCCGAGTGAGAAGAAGGGATCTTAAATTTAAAGTCGACGGTTGGGTTTATTTGAAGGTTTCACCCATTAAGAGTGTGATCGGGTTTGGCAAGAGAGGGATTGAGTCTATGGTTTGTAAGTTCATATAGAGTGTTTAGGAGGATTGGTAATGTTGCATATGAATTGGAGTTGCCTATGGATAGGGATATGGTTCATCTAGTTCTTCATGCATCTAGGTTAAGGAGATGTGTTGGTGACTCAAGCGCTATGGAAATCCTTGAGGTTGTGGGTGTTGCGGAGGATAAGTTGACTTAGGAGAAGATCCTGGTGGAGATATTGGATGGATGGATGCGAAGAGTTGATTAATAAGAATATAGTGTTCATCAAGGCCTTTTGGAAGAATCGTCAAGTTGAAAGTGTCTCTCGAGGATCCGGAGCGGCATCGAGAAGCAATAGTCGTACCTTTTCATTCTATTCAAGCTTATGATAACATGTCAAGTCTTTCTATTTATGGGTTCGAATCATAAGTTCAGCCCTCATGTCATTGCATGTATTCAAGTTTAAATTGACAAGATCATGATGATTTTACACTTATGTTGAGATTTTGAAATGATGTTTAAGTGCATTTTTGCATCCTTTGGGATAAAATTATCATGTTTATGCCTCTTATATACCTTTCATTGACATTTGAGTACCAATGTTCCTAAGGGGGAGATATTTAAACGACCCTAAAAGTGCTCGAAAATATGCTTCGGAAGTGCCCGGATCATAATTATCATATATCTCAAAATTCATGTGTGATATTGAAAATTCGACTTCATATTCTTGTTCAAGGAGTAAAGTTGATTAGGAAATAGACCACAATTTTAGATCAACCATATCAATATTCAAAATTTTAAAATTTGCAATTTCCAGAAAAGAATCATTCCCCAGGCACGACGCGGCAGGGGCGCGCTAGTGTATTATTTTGTGCAAGTTTTTAAAATCCTAGTCCAAGGCTTTTGGGTCTTTGGCCTAAGCCTTCCAATACTTGAAAATACCTATATTTATCCATATTTCACCATCATATCATCCAAGACATTCCCCAATACTCTCCCAAACCCTTAGACTATCATTTCTCTCAAAATTCAACTGTCCAAATCTCTTCCGGAACTCAAGGAATTCATCCAAGCTTCAAGTTTCCATTAAAATCTTCATCACAAAATTCTCCAAACGTGGATTCCAACCAATAGGTCCTTTCACCCTTGGTTCCCAAACTTCCTTTTTACTTAAATTGCATGATTTCAAGTTGATTTACTTATGTGTCTTATTATGAAATTAGACAATAAACTATGTTTGGGTTTCATGGATTTTTGACTGTTTTAGCATGTTTTGAGCTACGAATCTAAGATCCATTATGGGATTTGATGAAGGGTTTTGATGTATATTGCTTGAGGGTGTTACCAAGTATTGATGGATAGTTCTACATTGTATTTTCTTGCATGATTTCATCCCTCCTATATTGCATGGTTTTACACTAGCACTACGCCAAGTGTTTGATAACATATTTGGTTATGATTTATTGAGGAATAGAAGGTCCAATGCATGTCTTATGAGTTGAATGATTTGATGATGTTGAAAGGAATGTATGTATATGATATTCTCCTATATCATGTTGGGAGTTGACCATACCCCATTCGGGGGGTTGTAAGCCCGGGTAACCATGTCAAGGTGTTTGTACCTTGATAATCGGGTCGAGAGGTTGATACCTCAATCACCATGAGTGGTAAGGTGAGATGATCCACCAACCATTTCAAGTGGTTTTGTACCTTGATAACCTAGTTGAAGGGTTGGTACCTCAATCACCGTGGGTCTTAGGGTGAGACGATCCACCAACCATGTCGAGGGGTTTGTACCTTGATAACCGGGGTTAAGGGGTTGGTACCTCAATGACCATTGGTTTGGGGGTTAGACGATCCACCAACCATGTAGAGGGGTTTGTACCTTTACTACAAATTAAGTGGTTGGTACCTTAATCACTATGGGTGGTAGGGTGAGATGGTCCACCAACCAATTGAGGGGTTGGTACCTCAATGGATTATGAATTATATAATGATGGTGTCTTCTTGCATATGTATCATGTTCTATATAAGCATGATTTTATTTCAAGCATCATTTATTCATACCATAGTGTTTATATGCTCTCCATTGCCTATGTTTATGCATTTCAATTATGTTGCCTATCTCTTGTTACATTGCATCCTACATACCTAGTACATTTGGACGTACTAACACATACTTTATGCCTTTATAATATTACCATGTAGGAATAATATCTCTTATTGATTCTTCTCTATGTGGCTAGACAAATTGTTCAAGTTAGCTTTTGGTGAATTCTCAAGTCCGGGAACAATATCTATCTTCTCTTATGCATATGTTTAGGCTACATCTTGTATACTTGGATTACCTATTTCCATTATTATAAGGGTGAGGCCAGTTTCTTGTCTTCGTCGCTACTATGTTCGATGTTTAAAGGTGTTTTGGACAAGTTATGTAATGATGCTATAAACTTGAATCCCTCTTTGACTCCCTTAATGTTTTATGAAATGAAGGTTTTCCCTTAGTCCCTATGCCCTTATTTCTATTCTTTCAATTATGTTTAATTGCTCCCGCAACCAAGGATATGTAATGATATATTATGAGGCTTGCTTGGGGTTCCTTCGGGTCACCCATGTGTCGTGTCACATCTAGGCCCTAGTTTGGGTCATGACATTACCCTCCAAAAGAGAGGTGTAACTTGGGCATGATCATACACCCCTTAGAAATCATCTTTCAGTCCTTGAGGTAGGAAATATACCAACCTTTATTAGCAGAATCACAAACCTTCTATTATAGAATAGGATTATCCGAAAATTAGAACTTGACCTTCCAGGTTCTACAATCTATACAGGCATATGAAGCATGCAACCAACCCATCCCAAGAATAATATCGAAATTATACATCTCAAGTTCCAAAAGATAACATGGAAGGACTTTATACAAAAAAGAGACTGGACAACCCCAATAGACTCTTCAGGAAACAATAGACTCACCTACGGGAGTATAAACCAAAAAAGTCTCCCTTAAGATTTCAAGGCTCAAACCAAACTTAAGAACCAGCAGAGGAGTCAAAAAAGATATCTTTGAACATGGATCAAGCAAATCATAAGCATAAAAAACAAAGACTTTTAACATACCAATCACAACATCTGGAGTCTCCTCAACTTCCTTGCTAGCATGCAAAACATAGAACCTATTGTATCTGGGGACCCAACCTTGTGGAGCTCTCTATTGGCATTGATCACCTTGGGCCACTTGACCCTGACCCTTTTGGGAAACCTTAGAACAGTTAGCAACCTCGTGGCTCTTATCACCACACCCATATCATGCACCCAAATCTCTCCAACAAGCACATTTGTTATTCTTTCCACACCGATTAGATCGAGAAAGTAATGGTCTACCTCCAATGGTTCCCTAGGAGGAGGCACCTTTGAAATTGTAAACCTGTCATTAGAACTTTAGCCCTATTGAAAATGACCATAACCACCACACTTGGAGTTGGAGAACCTACCATCTTATCGAGAACTCTTAGAATAATGCACACTATTCTCTTTGAGCTTTTCTCCATCAATCTTTTTAACCTACGTCATGAGCCTGGAGATTTCCATTTCCTGGAAAAGCAAAGTCATACGACATTCTTCCATAACCAATTTAGAGATCCCAGAAATAAACTTGTGCATTCTTGCAGAGGGCACACTAGTATAGAAGCATACTTTGACATCTTTGTGGACTCTAGGGCATAGTCCCTCACACTCATACCACCCTATTTCTAGTTGATAAATTATGTCATCTTAGTTTCCCTAAGAATAGGGAAGAAATGATCCAGAATGGCTAACTTGAACTCATCCCAATTAACCCAAGCACCACAGACCCTCTCCATCAACTATTAGGTATATTGCACTTGAGCCACATCCTTCAATTGATAAGCATCTAACTCAATCTTCTCCAAAGAAGTAACTCTTACAAAAGTTTACACCTTAGAGAGTTCATCAATGAATTCATGAGCATCCTCATCATCCCTTGATCCATAGAAATCCGGAGGATTCATCTGAGTAAAATCTCTCAAACAAGTAGCCAGAGTAGGATCATGAGAAGGAAAATGACCCTATCCAGATTGGATGGTCACTGCTTGAGAAAGCATGACAATAACACTATGGAATTCACCATTAGTGTCTGTCTCTTCCATAGGCCCTTGAGGGACTTGGTCCTCATTAATTGGGGCTTGTCTTGGTAGGGAGCTCTACGTGGATGCATCTTCAATAACATAGCAAGGACATCTGAAATGACACCAAAAAGAGCCTAAAATGTGCCTCGGAAGGGCCTAGAATTTTAAATTCCATATATCTCAAAGTCCACCCATGCGTGATATCAAAAGTCCAACTTCATATTCTTGATAAGAGGGATAAATTGAGTGGGGAATAGGTCTAACCTTGATTTTAGATCAACCATATCAAGATTTGATTTTCCTAAGTTTGCGCAAAATAGTGGCGATCTGCGATGGTACCATGACGCATAGCCATCGCAGACAAGCATAGAATTTTCCTCCACGATAGGTCCACTTCTTGGACTTAAGGTGGACCTATGTATTTTATTTCCAGTAATTTTATCTCGATCCAAGGTTTTTGAGTCTTGGGCCTACGTCTTTCCATGTGTGAAAATACCTATACTTAGCCACATTTCGCCTTCATATCATCCAAGACATTCCCCAATACACTCTCAATCACTTTGACTAATATTTCCCTCTATTCAAGTGTCCAAGTCTCTTCTGAATCTTAGGTAATTCATCCATGCTTCAATTCTCTAGTCAAATCTTCTTCAAGAAATTCTCCAAAGATAAAGTATGTGGGTTTCAACCATTGGGTCCTTTCACCCATGGTTCTCAAGCTTCCATTTTACCTAAACTACATGTATTTAAGTAGATTTTACATATAGGTTTTTCTATTATGAATTTGACTATGAACTATGTTTGTGTTTTGTAAATGTATGACTATTTATGCATGTTTTTGAGCTATGAATCATAGAACTATCTTGCGATTTGATGAAAGATTTTGATGTATATAGTATGATGGTGTTACCAAGAATTGATGGGATGATTTGCTTCAAGATGTCTTGCATGATATCACTCTTTACATGGATGATTTTACACTAGCATTGTGCACCCGCCAAGTGTTTGATAAAATGTCCGATTATGATTTCTTGAGGAATTGAAAGTCCAATACATGTCATATGAGATGATTCACTTTAAGATGATGAAAGGGATATATGTATATGATATTCTACTATATTGTGCTGGAAATAGACCATGCCCCACTTGGGGGGTTGTGAGCTTGGGTAACTATGTCGAGGGTTTTGTACCTTGATAACTAGATAGAGGGGTTTGTACCTCAATCACCATGGGTGGTAGGGTGAGACAATCGACCAACAAATCAAGGGGTATGTTCCTTGATAACCAGGTTAAGGGGTTTGTACCTCAATCACTACGGGTGGTATGGTGAGATGATCGACCAACCAATTGAGGGTTTGGTACCTCAATGCACTATGAACTCTATAATGATGGCCACTTTATGAACTTGTATTATGTTCTATGTAAGTATGCTTTACTTCAAGCATCTTCCATGCTACGCTTATGCATTTTGATCAAGTTGCTTATCTCTTGCTGCATTGCATCCTACATACTTAGCACCTTCAAATGTACTAATGCATACTCTATACCTATATAATGTCACCATGTAGGAACCGGAGCCCCGCTTGAGCATTTTTCTCCATGTGGCTTGTACGATTTCTTTCAAGCTAGTTAGTGAGTCCTCCATTCTCGGGATAATGTGTATGACCTTATGCTATGTGCTCAGACCATCTTTATTTTATGTATGTATTGACTATGAGGGTGAGCCTGGTTGCTTGTCTTGGCCCCCATTCTTATCTATGCAGTAGAGGTGTTGTTGGACATGTTATGTATTGAGCCTTGACACTCTTGTTTGATGCTTATGTAATGAATCCCTTGAGACATTTTCCCTTATATATACTCCTATTATGTTGTTTAATTGCTTTTGTAACTAATGATGTGTAATGATATGTTAAGAGGCTTGTTTGGGGTCCCTTCAGGTTCCCCATTCATCGTGTCACGTCTAGGCCCTAGGCTGGGGTCGTGACAAATTTTGTATCAGAGCACTAGGTTGTTAATGGTCATCATTGTCCAACACACTGTGTCAATTAGAGTCTTGTTCATGGTTTAGTTGTGCACCACAACTACGAGTAAGAGACTATGAGGCGTTTTAGGAAATGTTTCCCTTCTTTATGTTCTAAGTCGTGCTACAGAGTTGAAAGAAGGTTTTCCCCCCTAACGATTGTTCTTTTCTATGCTAGATCACGCCTAACACAAGAGAAATGTCACATCCCAACCTAGGGTCGTGACCAGTGCCCGATAGGGGCATCTAGACACATACTAATTTGAATTTCCTCATTTATTCGACCTGGACACCTGCTGGAATTTCGGCAGAGTTTCCTCTGTTTTATTAACTAACTTCACCTGCAAATAAAATCTAGCTACACCCCAGACAAAAATACAAATACATATTTCTTTATACATACACATAAATGCGGGCCGACAAGGTCTCCGCTGCGGTACTGCTGCCTAATAATTGTATCATACATGAAATAATGTGATCTCGCCGCCTGACCAAGTACCAAAATCATACAATAAATCATGTACTCAAGTACCTCTCATATACCCATGACCCACTAGTATCCACAGACCTCTATACATATATGCTGAACAGTACGTGCACATACATAAC
>JAABOM020009776.1:0-19695 GCA_011800125.2 Solanum clarkiae | reverse complement strand
AGGAATGCAACAATACATTTAAAACACCATTTTCAAAACATCAACATAAGTGTCAAAAATCATCATGAGCTTGTTAACATAAATATGGATGCAAGCAAATGACATAGTGGCTGAAACATAAGAATTGAAATTACAAGAAGGGGTACAACTTGTTTTCATAAGCTTGAATAGAATGAAAGAGATACGAATATCACTTTTCCATGCTCGCTCCAACTCCTCGAAGACACTTTTGACTTGACGATTCTTCCAAAGGGCCTTGACGAACACTACTCCCTTACCAATCAGCTTCATCAACCCTTCCATCTTATACCTCCATTGGGACCTCTTCCTAAGGCAACTTATTCTCCATATCACCCACAATCTTACGAGTTTTATAGGACTAGAGCCACCACCACATCCTTTCAACCTAAAAGCATGAAAAACGGAACAAACCATAACCATACTATAGGCAATTCCCAAACTTATGCAACCTAACCAACCTCCCTTTACACTCTATAAGGACTCACAATCCTCAACTCAATTGTCAACCTTAAATATATCTAACCCGCTTGTTACCATAACCACCATCTCCCCCTTGGGAGACAACCTTAACTCTATCATCTTCTCACCTAAAATTTCCTAGTCTAATAAGGTAGAATAAATTCCTTGCCTAATCTAGACCTCTTAACCCAAGAAGATTTGGAACCATCAAAAATGCTACACCACCACGCTCAACTTCCCTTAACTTAACTTCAGATCTAACCAATTGATGGACCCCACTAGTCTCCACCTTGCCACTACCAACAACACATGCTAGGCCACCTAGAGCGCCAACCACAACATTAGCCTTACGGGGAAAAATAATGCGCACCTATTTCATAATCCTTAAGAATTCTAAACACCTTCTTGCTATCCACAATGCACACCTATCATACTTAGTAAACAACCTCTCATTTCCCAAGGCTTGCAACACTACCCCCAAATGATTCACAAGCTCTAACAAATCAATACCGCATCACTAGAGACCACCACAAACATACCAAGGTAGGATTTTAAGACCCTATTCGTGAAACCCAATAGGCACAACCGGTGCACAAGCCCACCTAACAACTCCACCAATGATCAAAAGGTCCATTACTAGTTCAAAAGGGCACTTGGGGATATCACCTACACTCCTCCACACTTGAGAACAAAACCCGAACCTCAAATCAACCTTAGGGAAGTGACTACCATATTAGAGTGGACCAAATAGATCGACCATCCTTAAATATCATATTACAACCTTACGGATTCTACACTCATTGGAAGCATGCCATGCAAGTAGCCTGAACTACCACAAGACCTCCAACCCATCAAGTTAAGTTCAACTAAAATGAGAAGACAAGGCTCTATGCAACAAGAACAATAGGCAACCCTTATAGACATCCCCTCTCAATCCACTGATGCTAAGTCATCATCCCACATGAATACTGATAATATACATATACATGCTTTCAAACAGGCAATAGTAATTTTTCTTTCCGAATCATTTCAATGCACAATTGGGTTTAAAAGCCAAACACCATTCATAATAATTCATACTTAGGCTCAAATTCCAAAATCATAATTTCTTTGTCATAATATTAATCCAAATATTCTATGAGAAAAAAACCAAAGACATATGTGTAATCACAATATTGTCATAACTAATTTTTTTTTATCAAAATCATACCATAAAATTAAATTGGCTTACTCATAACATAATTTTTTCAAAATAATCCATGTACATGAATGCATATGCTATGAACAACGAGGGAATGACATGGGTAATTGAGACTCGATTTGAAAATCAACATTTATATTATGAATTTGAAGTGAAATCATTATTAATCCCCATTTAAATCCATAGTGTAACCTCTCATGCATAAATAATTCAAAAAGGGAATATGCATACTTATAACTTCATAAACCCAAAGTAAATCTTCATATAACGGTTTAAATAACCTTAAAATCATCAAATAAATACTACCCATGCATCAATAGGATTTTAGGAATCATAATATTCATATACAAAACTAAAATAAGTAAAATCCATTTACGTTTTCTTGAAAATAAATTTTGGATTTCGTTGTTTGGAAAGGATCAAGTATCAACCCAGATACACATGAATCCTACTAACATCAAGGAACAACACAAGAAATAGCAACTCTCGAACTTATCAAATCAGCCTGCTCAAAACGTCGGTCACAACATGGCCTTCGTTAGGGTCAAGTAAGTTATAAGAGTAACAATAGAAGAGAGCCTACTCACAATCTCCGGTAATAGCCCATTAAACCCAAGAGGCTCCTAATACCCAAGAAAGTCAAGGTCTAGGCTAACACCTAATCACCTTTATCTTACTAGGGTCCACCTTAATACCCCCACTTGGCACCACACACCCTAGGAAAGTAACCTCTTATCGCCAAAAATTTCCATCTATCCTACTTAGCACCCAACCTTCTTCCTTGAACTTGTAGTACTACCCTTAAATGGTTCACGTGCACTACCTCATTAGGGAACGAACCATAGTATCATCACCAAAACCACCATAAACCTATTAGAGTGGGAATTAAAGATCTTATTCATGAGACTTATTGGCATACTTGGCGTACTAGTCAAAGAAAAAGACACTACCCAACTTCAAAAATCAAAAAGGGACATTCAAGGTCTCATCTACCACCAATGAAAATCTATAAACAAATAATTTAGGTTCAATACCTCCAATTCTCACAAGATGGTACACGCAACACCTTAGAGACTAATTCTACCTTAAGACATAAAATGGACCTACCTCCCTTGCTATCATTTTACAACCTCCTACTCAAAGACGGGCTCATTAGAGAGTCGCAATCTAACTTTATGGGTCCTACCACCCATGAAGACACAACATGTATGCAACCATTCAATCCCTATAATGACCTCAAAATCAAGCATGCTGTCTCCAACAAGCCACAATGCAAGGCCTAATGCAATACAAACATGGACCATCACCAATGAACCTTCTAGCAACAATATACCCAACAAAAGGTAGACATAAAAGATCCACACAACAACTTGGGCACACAAGAAGCCCCACCATCAACCAAGAAGAATAGAGAAAAAATAGTAGCACACCTGGCCCAATAATACAAGCATATCGAAGCTAAGGAAACTTCAACTTACCAATAATAGCATCGGGAACCTCAACCCCTCCTCGAGGCACTTTATCAACATAGCCACCATGGGTCAAAAGTTGACCACCCTTATACCCCCTTGGAATAAATAGACAATCCACAAGCTTATGACCCACCTTACTACATCCAAATCAAACATAGAAATATATTAATTCAAGAAGGGTGTTCCTACGACACGGGTCACCGTGGTTCTTTCCACACCTTTGACACTTGGGATGAATCATGCCACAATCACCTTGTTTATCCTTCTAGCATTTACAAGTACAATCCTTCTTTCTATGCTCCTCCTCACCATAATGGAAAAAAGCATTGGTGCCTTTCAAGCATGGGTCTCTATGAGTCCCTCCACAATTAGAACACACACTATTAAGAGCTACAACACCAATACCAACACCTCTACATTTGAGACTTTTGAACTTACCCACATTACGGGCCCTTTTGGCCTCACTACCTCTCCTCTCACTACTAGAAGTCTCGGGAGCACCCACTTGATGATTGAGTTGAGTTTCTAATGTTGTCATCACTTTGGCCATTACCCATAGAGCATTTCAAACCTCCGCATTCAATGTATTGCCATGTTGAGTATCTCGAGACATATCCTGAAATGTAACAGTTAGGGATTAGCAATAAGCCCAAGGGGTCCAAACTCTATCGCACGATAAGGATGATGAAGAAGTGAAATATTTCCTAAAATGTCTCATAGCCTCTTACGCATTGTTGTCATGCACAACACAACCATGAATAAGGCTCTAATCGTCGCGATGTGTTGAACTCCAAGGATCTACAAACCTATTGCTCTGATAAAAAGTTTATCACGTCCTAAGCCTAGGCCTAGACGTGACTGGCGAATAGGGAACACAAAGGAACACAAAACAAGCCTCTGAACATATCATTACAAAGCCATGGTCGCGAAAGCAATGTAAAACAACACAAGAAACATAAACAAAGGGGAGTTGGGACTATGGGAGCGTTTAATACTTAAGTAGTTATGCAAAAGTTTGGAAAACAAGGGAAAGGGACTAAGGGAAAGCTTGCGTAGCATCATAGTCAAGAGATGAAAGAGTGAAGGCTCATAATATAGATACATATTTTGTCCAACAACACCTCTACTACATAGAAAAGAGCGAGGGCCAAGACAAAGTAATTGGATTCACCCTCATAGTCTAAAATAAACAATAAAGATGAATGTCTCAATATATAATAGAAGAATCATAGACTAGGTCCCCGAAGGGGAGGACTCACCAACTTGCTTGAGTAGCACCGAACTAGCCACATGGAGGAGAGAAATGATCAACTTGGGCTTTGATCCCTATATGGTGAAATTATGTAGTCAATAATATGCATTAGTACGTTTAAATGTACTAAGGATGTAGGATGCAATGCAGCAATATGTAGGCATCATAATCAAAATGCATAATATTAAGCAATAGGCATAATATACAATATGGCATGTATGTTCAATTCAAGACATGTTTAAGTAAATCATGCTCATATAAGATATCATATGTGAAGAAGAGGCCAAGCTAGTTGTTCTATATATAAACCCCTTGGCGGTTGTGTCGTATAAACCCCTCACATGGTTGACGGTAATCACACCATACCAACACGGTGATGAAGTACAAAGCCCTCGCATGGTTGATGAGTATAAACCCCCAACATGGTTATCCAGGCTCTTATCCCCACGGATCGGGTATGGTCTAATGTGTCACTTTATATAGAATTTATCATATGCTCCAGTGCAACACTTCATATAGGAATAATCATATGCATAAGCTCATTTTATCAGCATAACATCATTCATATCATGTCTCATGATTTGGACCTTCAACTACTCAAGAAACCACATCCGAAGTTTTTATCAAGCACTTGTTCAGTGTGTAATGGGGGTATAAGACCATATAATTTAGAGATGAAATCATGCAAGAAACTTCATTGTAAAACCATCAATCAACATCTTGCAACACCCTCAAGCAATATACACCAAAACCCCTCATCAAATCTTAAAATAGATACAAGATTTATAGCTCAAAGTGTTGCAAAATAATCACAACTTTACATAGCTTCAACATAGTTCATAGACATGTTCGTAATGGTAAACCCATGTGTAAGATCAACTTCAAAATCATGAAAATTGAATAAAAAGGACATTACAGTACCATGGGTGGAAGAATCCAATGGATAAAACCTACATACCTTGACTTTGGAGAGTTTCTTGAAGAAGATTTGAAATGGAGGCTTGAAGCTTGAATGAAATCCTTAGATCCGGATAAGTTTTGGGACTCTTGAATCTTGAGGAGGACTTGGGTCTTGACTTGGTTTCCTTGAATTCCAACAAGACTTCTTGAAAACCCTAAGAATGGGTGGAGAATTTGATAAAAATTAGAGAGTATTTTGAGATGTTTTTGGTTGGTTTTTAGGGATCAAAATGGCTAGACAATGAGGGATTTTCGTTTATATAGGTATAGGGTTATTACCCAATGTCATAGAGTGAAAAAGAGCAGACTTTAGAACTTTTTGAACTGGTTCATGTTAGGTCCGCGTAGTGGACACGTCGCGGATAACTAGTGTTTTGGTGATGTTTCACAAAAAAATATTTTTCTTGGCACAGACAAATTATACCTTGTAGGTACTCATTTCCCCACACAAATATTTCCTCTAAACAAGAATATGTAGTTGTATTTGTGAAATTCTGCAAGGATTTTGGGATATTGAAGAAAAATGCATCATGAGGCCTTTCCGAGATACGTTGAGGGATGTTTAAATATCCTCGATTTGAGATATGAGGGAATTGTGATTATGGGGCATTCCTAGGAAAGTGTGGGGTGTTACAATATCTCCCCCTTTGAAACATTCGTGCCTGAATGTCAAAGAAACATATATGAGAAGAGTAATCATGAACAAATCAGCCCCAACAAGAATGCAACAATACATGTAAAACACCATTTTCAAAACATCAACATAAGTGTCAAAAATCATCATGAACTTATTAACATAAACTTGGATGCAAGCAAATGACATAGGGGTTAAGACATAAGAGTTGAAATCATAAGAAGGGGTTCAACATGTTTTCAAAAACTTGAATAGAATGAAAGGTACGGATATCGCTTTTCTATGCCTGCTCCGGCTTCTCGAGAGACACTTTCGACTTAACGGTTCTTCCAAAGGGCCTTCACGAGCACTACCCCCTTACCAATAAACTTCTTCAACCCTTCCATCCAATACCTCCACCGGGACCTCTTCATAAGGAAACTTATCCTCCTCAACACCCACAATCTTACGAGTTTTGTAGAACTAGAGTCGGCACCACATCACTTCTACCTAAAAGCATGAAAAACCGGACAAACCATTAGCATACTATAGGAAATTCCCAAACATATGCAACCTAACTAACCTCCCTTTACACTCTATAAGGAATCACAATCCTCAAATCAATTGTCAACCTTAAATACACCTAACCAGCTTGGTATCTTAACCACCATCTCCCTCTTGAGACAAACCTCCACTCTATCAACTTCTCATCTCAAACTTCCAATTCTAATGAGGCGGAATCTAGGTCTTGCCTAATCTAGACCTCTTAACCTATGAAGATTTTGAACCATCAAGAATGCTACACCACCATGCTCAACTTCTCTCAACTTAACTTCCAATCTAACCAACTGATGGGCCCCACTAGTCTCCTCCTTCCACCACCAACAACACATGCTAGGCCACCTAGAGCACCGACCTCAACATTAGCCTCACTGGAGAAAACCAACGTAATCCATAAGAATACTAACCACCTTCTTGCTATCCAACATGCACACCTATCATACTTAGCAAACAACCTCTCATTTCCCAAGGCCTGCAACACTACCCCCAAATGATTTAGAAGCTCTATACAAATCAATACCTCATCAGTAGAGACCACCACAAACATACCAATGTAGGGTTTTAAGACCCTATTCATGAAACCCAATAGACAAAATCGGTGTACAAGCCCACCTAAAAGCTCCACCAATGATCAAAAGGTCCATTCTTAGTTCAAAAGGGCACTTAGGGATATCGCGAACCCTCCTCTACACTTGAGAACAAAACCCGAACCTCAAATCAACCTTAGGGAAGTGACTACCCCATTAGAATTGACAAAATAGATCGACCATCCTTAACTATCATACTACAACCTTGGGAGTTCTACATTCATTGGAAGCATGCTATGCAAGTAGCCTGAACTACTATAACACCTCCAATCCATCAAGCTAAGTTCAACCAAAATCATAAGACAAGGTTGTATGCAACAAAAACGTGGGGCAACCCTTATAGACTACCCCATCTCAATCCATTGGTGCTAACTCATCATCCCACAAGAACAATTATAACATACTTTCAAAAAAGGAAATAACCATTTTTCTTTCCGAATCATTTCAATGCACAATTGGGCTGAAAAGCCAAACACCATTCATAATAATTTATACTTAGGCGCAAATACCAAAATCATAATTTCATAGTCGTAATATTCATGCATAAGAATAGCCTATCCATACACAAAATAGTGCAAGCAGTCCAAACACTCCATGAGACCAAAACCAAAGACATATGTGCGATTACAAAATTGTCATTGCCAACCTTTTATCAGAATCATACCATAAAACAAAATCTGGCTTACCCTTAACATAATTTTCAAAATAATTCATGTACATAAATGCATATCCTATGAACAATGAGGAAATGACATAGGTAATTAAGACTCCATTTAAAAATCAACATTTATATTATGAAGTTGAAGTGAAAACATTATTCATCACTCATTTAAATCAATAGTGTAACCTCTCATGCATAAATAATTCAAAAAAAGAACATGCATACTTATAACTTCATAAACCCAAAGAAAATCCTCATATAATGGTTTAAATCACATCAAAATCATCAAATAAAAACTACCCATGCATCAATGGAATTTTATGAATCATAATATTCAAAACCAAAATTAAAATATGTAAAATCCATGTAAGTTTTCCAGAAAATAAATATTGGGGCTCCTTGATTGGAAGGGATCAAGGATCAACCCACATACTCATGAATCCTACTAGTACCAAGGATTAACATAAGAAATAGCAAGTCCCGGACCTATCAAATCACCCTACTCAAAGCATCGATCACAACATGGCCTTACTTAGGGTCAACTAAGTTATAAGAGTAACAATAGAAGAGAACCTACTCACAACCTCCGGTAATAGCCCATTAAACCCAAGAGGCTCCTAATACCTAAGAAACTCAAGGCCTAGGCTAACACCTAATCGCTTTTATCTTACTAGGGTCCACCTTAATAACCTCACTCAGCACCACACACCCTAGGAATGAAACCTCTTACCGCCAAAATTTCCATCTCTCCAACTTAGCAACCTTCTTCCTTGAACTTGTAGTACTACCCTCAAATGGTTCGTGTGCACTACCTCATTAGGGAATGAACCACATTATCATCACCAAAACCACCATAAACCTATTAGAGTTGGGACTAAGGATCTTACTCATGAGACTTATAGGAATACCCAGCGTACTAGTCAAACCAAAAGACACTACCCCAACTTCAAACATCGAAAAGGGACATTTAAGGTCTCATCTACCACCAATGACAATTCTATAAACAAACAATTTAGGTTCAATACCTCCAATTCTCACAAGATGATAAATACAACCCCTTAGAGACTAATTATACCTTAAAACATGAAATTGACCCACCTCCCTTGCTACCATTTGACAACCTCCCACTCAAAGACAGGGTCATTAGGGAGTTGGAATCTAACTACACGATTCCTACCACCCATGAAGACATAACATGAATGCAACCATTCCATCTCTACAATGACCTCAAAATCCACCATGTCGTCTCCAACAAGCCACAAAGCAAGGCCTAATGCAGTACAAACCCAAACCATCACCTATGAACTTTCTAACAATAATATATCCAACAAAAGGATAGACACCAAAGATCCACACAACAACTTGGGAACACAAGAAGCCCTACCGTCAACCAAGAAGAACAGAGAAAAATTAGTAGCACACTGGGCCCAACAATACATGCACATCAAAGCCAAGGAAACTTTAACTTACCGATAATAACTTTGGGCACCTCAACCCCTCCTTGATGCACTTTATCAACATAGCCACCATGGGCCAAAAGTCGACCACCCTTACACTCCCTTAGAATAAATGGACAATCCACAAGCTTGTGACCAACTTTACCACGTCTAAAGCAAGCACTAGTGTTCCTCCAACACTGACGACCATGGTTCTTTCCACACCGTTGACAGTAGGAATGAATCATCCCACCATCACCTTGTTAATCCTTATAGAACTTGCAAGTGCAGTCCTTCTTCTTATGCCCCTTCTCACCATAATGGAAACAAGATTTGTGCCTTTCTAGCATAGGCCTCTATAACCGCCTCCACAAGTAGAACACACACCATTAGGGGCCACACCACCAACACCTCTTCATTTGATACTTTTGAACTTACCTACATTATGGGCCCTCTTCGCCTCACTACCTCTCCTCTCACCACCAGATGTCTCGGGAGCACCCACTTGATGATTGAGTTGAGTTTCCAACCGCTTTGGTCATTACCAAAAGAGCATTTTAAACCTCCACATTAAATATATCGCCATCTTGAGTATCTTTAGACATATCCCGAAATGTAACGGTTAGGGAGTAGCAATAAGCCCTAGGGGAACTAACTCTATCATATGACATGGACCATGAAGAAGTTAAACATTTCCTAAAACATCTCATAGCCTCCTACTCGTAGTTGTGGTGCACAACGCAACCATGAATAAGACTCTAATCAACGTGGTGTGTTTGACTTCGAGGATCTGTCAACCTAGTGCTCTAATACCAAGTTTGTCATGACCCAAGACTAGGGCCTACATGTGATCGGCAAATGGGCAACCCGAAGGAACCCTTAACAAGCCTCTTATCATATCATTACATATCTCTAGTTGCAGAAGCAATGTAAAACAACACAAGAAACATAAACAAAAGGGAATTCGGAAAACAAGGGCAAGGGACTAAGGGAAAGCTTGAATAATATCATAGTCAAGAGACGAAAGAGTCAAGGCTCATAACATAGATACATATCTTGTCCAACAACACCTTTACTACATAGATAAGAGCGGGGGCCAAGGCAAAGTAATTGAGATCACCTTCGTAGTCAAAATAAACAATAAAGATGAATGTTTTAATACATAATAGAAGAATCATAGACTAGGTCCCCGAAGGGGAGGACTCACTAACTTGCTTGAATAGCACCGAACTGGCCACGTGAAGGAGAGGAATGATCAACTTGGGCTTTGATCCCTACATGGTGAAATCATGTAGTCAAGAGTATGCATTAATACATTTAAATGTACTAAGTATGTAGGATGCAATGTAAAAATAAGTAGGTATCATAATGAAAATGCATAATATTAAGCAATAGACATAATATATAATATGGCATGTGTGTTCAATGCAAGACATGTTTAAGTAAATCATGCTCATATCAGATATCATATGTGAAGAAGAGGCCAAGCTAGTTGTTCAATATATAAACCCCTTGGTGGTTGTGTGGTACCAACCCCTCACATGGTTGATGGTAATTACACCATACCAATACGGTGATGAAGTATAAACCCCTCGCATGGTTGATGAGTATGAACCCCAAACATGGTTACCTGGGCTCTTATCCTCCCGGATCAGGTATGGTCTAATGCAGCACTTTATATAGGATATATCATATGCTTTCATGAATCACTTCATATAGGAATAATCATATACATAAGCTCATTTAGTCATCATGAGATCCTTCATATTATGTCTCATGTTTTGGACCTTCAACTACTCAAGAAACCACATTCGTACATTTTATCAAACACTGATGGGTGTGTTGTGAGGGTATAAGACCATACAATTTCGAGATAAAATAATACAAGAAAATAAATTATAAAAATATCTATCAAGGCCTTGCAACACCATCAAGAAATATAAACCAAAACCCCTCATCATATCTTACAATAGATCCAAGATTTATAGCTAAAAACGTAGCAAAATAATCACAACTTTACATAGCTTTAACGTAGTTCACAGACATGTTCATAATAGTAAACCCATTTGTAAAATCAACTTCAGATCATAGAAATTTAATTAAAAAAGGGTAAGGGCACCATGGGTGGAAAAACTCAATGGCTAAAACCCACATACCTTGACTTTGGAGAGTTTCTTGAAGAAGATTTGAAATAGAGGCTTGAAGCTTAAATGAAATCCTTAGATCCGGATGCATTTTGGGGCTCTTGAATATTGAGGAGGATTTGGGGCTTAACATGGTTTCCTTGAATTTCAGCAAGACTTCTTAGAAACATTGAGAATGGGTGAAGAATTTGATGAAGATTAGAGAGGATTTTGAGAGGTTTTTTGTTGATATTAAGGACTCAAAACGGCTAGACAATGAGGGATTTTTGTTTATATAGGTATAGGAGTATTACCCATTTTCCTTGGAGTGAAAAAGAGCAAACCTTGGAATTTTTTGAACTGGCCCATGTTAGGTCTGCATCACGGGCCCATCGCGGGCAGCTACTATTTTTGCAAAGTTTCACCAAAAAATAATTTTCTCAGCACGAACAAAGTATACCTTGTAGGTATTTGTTTTCCCACCCAAATTTGCCCTCTGAACAAGAATATGCAGTCAGATTTGTAAAATTCGAAACAGATTTTGAGATATTGAAGAAAAATGCATTATAAGGTCTTTTCAAGCTATGTGGAGGGATGTATAAATATCGCCGATTTGAGACATGGTAGCAATCCTAGGCAAGTGCAGGTTGTTGCATCAATCATCCACACATTTGAGCTCAGTTTGACGGTAAAGGAAGCCTAGCCTTCCAAGAAGGCAATTCCTCACCCTCTAGATAAGTCCACTCGAGCTTTTCCTTCCTGATCACCTCTAGACTCTACTCATATATGAAAACATGAATCACACGGTCATCAATATTGATTTGACTGTAACATAACAAGAATCGAGGAAAATTACATCAATTATAACTAAATGGGGAAAAATAAACCTCACATCCAAAATCTCAAACCAACTCTTGTAAAACGATTTCCACATCACCTTGAGTCTGTAGCAAAAAATTAGGCTAAAATAAGTTCCAAAAGACAGAGAAACAGCCCAAAACTGAGGTTACATTTCTTATTGGACAACATTTATACACAAAACTTCTCGGTCAAATTCCATGAAAATACAGTCAAATTATCAGGACTCAAATAGACCACAATGTTCCTCTCAGAAAATAGAACAACTTTGACACAAGTTTAACTCAATTCCTATATGATTTGACCAAGATATCACAATGTAAATTTTTCACTACTTTATGATATATAATCAACTAAAACCAACCATTTTACCTTGAAATTTGCGCCAAAACTAAACTCCAACACTCCCATGTCATTCCCTACAAAAATACATATAACGTATTCTTTTAAATTGCTAAAGTCAGAGTTACGGATCAAAAGTTATGCTGTCATAAAGTTTTTCCTTATTGCTGCCCGTGACTAGCCTTCATAGGCTTGGCACTGCCTATGTCAAATATGTGCGGGAGTGCCTGTGCCATGCCACATAGGCGGGCATGCCTCTGTGCGTTCGAGGGTGGCCTGCTGCTATGGTATTAACTTTTCTAGAAACTTCTTTGGAACATTTTGGGCCCATTCGATGTCCATTTTTATGCAAATAAATAGTGTAATTATATGTTTTTCGGTGTTTGGGATCTTATGGTTTGGTCAAAATTTCTGATGGAGCTTCCTATGATAAAGTAAGGCTCCCACATCTTTTCGGCTAGTTTTAGCTAAAGGAACTGTGGAGGTCAAAATGCCACCTGGAATCCCCTCCATCCACGAAGAGTCATTCTAGACTATGTTCGATGCTTTAGAGCTAACCACACAATCAACTTCCCATTTTGAGCACGTTTACCTAGATTATTACAAAAAAGCCACTTTTTAGCTTTTGGTTGAACTAATTTTGCAACTTTTGACTTAGACTCACACTGGAAACCTCAACCCTTGGGCCAACCACGCTACTAGCTAATTTAGTCATTCTTGAACTAATGGAACTATCAGAACTCCCTTTCAAGACCATTTGCTATTATTTACTAGTAACCTCGTTTCTACCATTATGACTTCCTGTTTAGCTCAAATCCCTACATAAATCATAACCAACTCATTCAATAACCACACCAACAGTTCAAATGTAACACCCCACATATTGCAATGCTAGTACTATGCAAATAAAACATGATATGATTTGGTCAAATTAGCGTCAATTTTTTTAAAAGTGCTTGAGTCTACAATTAAGGGGCGACATGTATGTCTAACACTGACGAGGGTCGAGTATAAATACATTTTAAGTCAAATCGAGGAAATTACTACCCTACATGAAGTAAGAAATGTGAGGTGCTTGTAGGACTTAGGAAGCTAGTAGGTGAGTCACCTATGTTCTTAGCTTAAAATTGCTAGCTAAACGGAGATGAGGTTCGATGTCGAATTTGTCCAAGTCCGATTATGAATAAAGTCTGTGTTAAGGGTATAACTTTAGCTCAAGTTTTGGCATCACAAATGAACTACATTTTCAGTTTGGGAAGCATAGAAAATGAGACCAAGCCCATCCCAATTCATTTGAAAATTTGGCCCAAAGTAACTAAAGGGAAAGGAGAAGAATAGGCAGCAAAAGGCCCAGTATGTTGGAGACCCACTTAGGACCAAGTGTAAGGGATAAGATGTTGCATCACAAGGTAGTTAACATGTGTTAATATGTGGTTAAAAGTTCTAAAGTAAGTCGTCCAAGAGGACTTTTAAAAAAGGGGTTAAAGACAGACCCTAAAGCTATATCAGCTTGGAAAAAAAATCAGTTTTTCTTGGTTGTTTCTTGCTCTCTTTCAAAGGGTGAAAAATAGGTCTCACCACCTTACAAGGGTTCTTAAAGAACTCTAAATCTTGAGCTTAAAGGTAAGTAAATCTACTTATGTCCTTAGTATGGTTTATCTATAGAAACTAGATAAATAAGCTGGGGTAAAGTTGAAACAGATTTGGGAGTGTTGACGCTGAAATGTAGCGAGAGTATGAATGTGACGCTGCCTATATGTGTGTTGTGCAGGATTGTTATGTCCTGTACCCTATGGACTGTTATACGACTGTTAAGATTATGAAATAAGATATATATAACATGTACATAAAAATGGTTGTTAGAAAATACGATTAGAAGTGAAAAGGTTGAAGAAATGTCTTCGCGTCGCTAATTAAAAAGTTTGCTGCCCAGGTGTTAGTTTTTATGATTTTGGGCTGCCAAGAAATGTTTTTTTGCTGCTAATACTAGTCTTATTGCCTAATATACTGTAGATAAATATTTGAGGGAAAACGTAGTCACTCCAAGGTAGTAACGAGGTCATACGATGAGGTATGTAAGGCTACTTGATTTCATATTGTTAGGCATTAAATATAGATCCTTCGTTGATACAAAAAGGCACTCACAAACTCCGGCACAACTATTAACTGTGTATGTACCCCTGCACATGTTCATATGCTCCCATACATAGTCACCTTTAAAAATGCAGACATATGTGGATACAAAGTTACATGGGTTCTTGTTGCTAAATAAAGATCACGAGTTGTTTCATCCCATACGCATTTCATTATTTGTGTGACGCACTTTTTTCATTGTCACATTGTCTTGTATGATTATCTACATGTCAAATGCTACATCTACAGCCCTATAGCTCCAATATTCTGGCCACCAAAAGAATCACCTCAAAAGTAATTGTTAGATAAAGTATAATGCTTATTGATGGGTGATAGCCCGAGAGGTGGAAGAATCACCTAGCCAGGGGCGATCCTATCACGGGTGGTAGCCCAAGAGGTTAAGGAAGAACTTAGCCAGGGACGATCCCAATATAGACTTACCGTTGATCAGCTGGTCATTTGTATTACATGTTGTGCACAAATTATAAGGTAAAGGTAAAGTAATACAAAGAATATAAAGAACATGATCCCATAGTAGAACTAAAGGTTGCCTCTTATCCTTCACCAATGCATAGCTTCACTTGAGTTGCTACTTCATATACAGTATTTCCTACCTTACATATTCAGTACATTATCTCATACTGACATCCCTTATGGGGGACCTGCATTTCATGCTGCAGGTACAGGTGATAATAGATCTCCCTAGTAGAGTACATGATATCTAGCTGTTATTACCAAGTTCCAGGTTGCTTCGGAGCTTTGTGTGTGTCTGAAGCTTGTATGTTTGTATTGTACAGTTAGTCTAGGCGGGGCTTGTCCCGACCCTTTTCAGATACTTTGTCTTATCTAGAGGCTTTGTAGACTATGTGAATTAAAGTGTGGTCATGTCTCGTACCTTAGACACCTGAGCCCCAACAGCCTAGTCGTATGCATTTCCTTTTGGCTTATTATTACTGTTTATTGGCATAAAGGCATGTGAATGTAGAAACCCCTTATAATATGTACGGAAAGCACATAGATATAGGTTGGTTCTTCTGAGCCTTATCGGCAATGGGTGTCAGTCCGCCTTAATGGAACTTGGGGAGTAACAGAAGTGGTATCAAAGCGGGTCATCTTAGGGAGTCTACAAAGCCGTGTCTACGTAAAATCCTATTTGTCGATATGTTATGAACCACATTTATAAGCAGGAGGCTATGTGGCATTTAGGAGTTGTTACTTTTATTTTGTTCTTTAGATCATGCCATAGAGCTAAGTGTAATAGGTGGATTGTATCTAACCCATAAATTGTTTTGTACAATGAGCAAGTATGCCAGAAACCAGGAAGAACAAAGGTAAAGGGAAGGCAGTAGAAGTGGTGGTTGGTACACCCAGTCATGTGAAACAACAAAATGAGGCTCAAGATGAGTCTCTGTCACAGGCATCTCTAACCCCTCCAGCTCCTGACAAACCCAAAAGTAGTGAAATTTGCCAGAGCCACCTATCGATGCTATAGTGCAGGACCTAAGAAATGCAGTCCAACTATTGACTCATATAGTTGCTAGCAAAGGCCAAAGATAGGAAGGTCAAATTATAGGTACAGGTGGTGCAAATAGGGCAGCTGGCACGAGGATATGTGACTTTCTTAATTTGGACCCTCCAGCCTTCACTGGGTCTGATCCTAATGAAAATCTCCAAGACTTTATCGATCAGATTCAGTGCACTTTAGATGTTATACATGTGATTGGTATAGAAGCTGTCGAGTTAGCAATATATAGGTTAAAGGATATGGCTATATTGTGGTATGAAGCTTGGAAGCAATCCAAAGATATAGATGCTCCCCTAACCACTTGGAAGGAGTTCAAAGAGGCATTTCTTGACCATTACTTGCCATTAGAGATTCGAGAGGCCCATGCAGATCACTTCTTGAACCTCTTCCAAGGAAATATGAGCGTGAGGAGGTATAGCCTCCAATTTAATTCCCTGTCAAGGTATGCTCCTAATATAGTTGCTACTATGGCCATTAGAGTTCATCGATATGTAAATAAATTGGATACATACCTGGTCAGAGACTTTACCATTGCTTCATTGAATAAAGACATGGATATAGCGAGAATGCAAGCTTTTGCACAGAAATTAGAGGATCAGAGGCAAAGGAGAAGGACAAAAGAGTTAGAAAGGGTGCAATCTAAGAGGGCCAAATCTTAAGGGCAGTTTACACCATCCCAAGGAAAGCTTAGGCCTCGCCTTTCTAATAGATTGCCTAGGCCATCATCCTCCTACTCTGCAGCCAGTGCTCCACCACAACTTCAAGGGTCTAGGAGTAATCAGTTTGGTCAACGAGGTGAGGGACAGGGTACACGGACAACAGGAGGTTCTGCAGGCCAGCCAAGGACTCTTAGATAGTGTTGTAAACATTGTGGAAGAAGTCATCTGTTGTATATGTCATGTTGGGACAGATGTTTGCTATTCATGTGGTGCACCAGGGCACATGATGAGAGATTGCATGAGAAGGCGTATGGCTGATATAGCATAATCAACTGGGTCAGTTATTGCATCATCATCATTAGTTCATCCATTAGGTAGGGGTCAACAAGCACCTATGGGTCGTGGTAGCGATGTTAGAGAGGTAAGCTCTGGCTGAGTTCAGAATCGTACTTATGCTCTAGGGAGTCGGCATAATTTGGAAGTTTCACCTGATGTGGTCACAGGAACAATGTCCATCTTTTCACGTAATGTATATACATTAGTTTACCTTTGTTCTATACTATCACACATTACTCCATTAGATGCTGGGAAGCTTAAGAGAACACCCAAATTATTGAACAAACCATTTGAAGTGTCTACACCAATCGGTGAATCTATTATGGATGGAAGGGTTTATTATGACTGTGTAAAAATTGTTTGTGACCGTGACACATTGGCTGACCTTACTGATCTATAAATGGTGGAATTTGATGTTATAATTGGTATGGATTGGTTAGTTTTTTGCTATGCCACCATGGATTGCCGAACTAAGAGAATGTACTTCCACTTTCCAAATGAGGTAGTTCTTGAATGGGAAGGCAATGTTGGGGCACCAAAGGGGAAGTTTATCTCTTATTTTAAGGATAGATAGATGTTATCTAAGGTGTATATATGTCATTTAGTTAGAGTAAGGGATATGGATGCAGAATCCCCAACTCTTCAATCAGTTCCAGTAGTGAATGAATTTGTTGATGTATTCCATGAAGAACTTCCAGTCTTACCACCTGAACGAGAAATAGATTTTGGTATTGACTTACTTCCGGGCACTCAACCTATTTCTATTCCTCCATATAGAATGGCCCCAGAAAAATTGTGGGAATTAAAAGAGTAGTTAAAAGACTTATTGGAGAAGGGTTTTATAAGAGCTTGTGTGTCCCCATTGGGTGCACCAGTGTTATTTGTATGCAAAAAGGATGGCACCTTGAGAATGTGTATCGACTATCGACAATTGAATAGGGTGACAATTAAGAATAAATACCCCCTCCCCAGGATTGATGAATTATTTGATCAGTTACAGGGTGCCAAATTCTTTTCAAAAATTGATTTGAGATTAGGGTATCACCAAGTGAGGGTGAAGGAGCAAGATATACCCAAGACTGCTTTTAGAACACGCTATGGTCACATTGAATTTCTTGTTATGTCATTTTGGCTAATGAATGCACCAGCAGTTTGTATGTATCTGATGAATAGGGTATTCAAGCCATTCTTAGATGTGTTTGTGATAGTGTTTATAGATGATATTTTGGTATATTCAAGATCAGAAGAGGACCATGCAAATCACTTACGACAAGTGTTACAGGTTCTTCGTGATCGACAGTTGTATGCAATGTTTTCTTAATGTGATTTTTAGCTAAAATCAGTGGTATTCTTGGGTCATATTGTATCTGAAAAGGGAATAAGGGTTGATTCACAAAAGATAGAGGCTATGAAAGATTGGGCAAGACCAATGACACCCACGGAAGTTCGAAGTTTCCTAGGTTTGGCAGGTTATTACAAGAGGTCTGTTAAAGGTTTTTCTTCGATTTCTGCACCTCTAACAAAGTTGACACATTTGGCAACCAAGTTCCAATGGAATGATGCATGTGAAAAGGAGCTTCCAGGAACTGAAAAATAAGCTAACTTCTGCACCTGTGCTAGTACTTCCAGAAGGATCTGAGGAGTATACAGTGTATTGTGATGCTTTAGGAGTTGGCTCAGGGTAGAGTAATTGCTTATGCATCTAGATAACTATGACAACATGAGAAAAATTATCCAACACATGATCTTGAGCTAGCAATGGTTGTGTTTGCTTTGAAAAGATGGTGCCACTATTTGTATGGGGTTCACATTGAAATATATATACTGATCATAAGAGTCTACAGTACATCTTTAAGGAAAAAGACCCAAATTCAAGACAACGGGGATGGCTAGAGCTAATAAAGGATTATGACGTTGATATACTATACCATCCGGGGAAGGCAAATGTGATAGCCGATGCTCTGAGTCGTAAGGCAATTATGAATACTAGTGGCCAGGCCATGGTAAGTCAAGGAGTGGCTAAGGATCTACGTCAACTAGCTAGTTTGGGAGTTCATCTTCTTAAAACTCCAAAGGAAGGGGTTATCGTACATAATGCAACTGCGTCTTCATTAGTAATAGAGGTAAAAGAAAAACAACTCGAGGATCCTGTTCTACGACAGCTTAAGGAAAAGGTGCGTCAGGGTACGATAAAGGGCTTTGACCTTACACAAAATGGAATACTTTACTACCAAAATAGATTATATATGCCTAATATTAATGGGTTAAGAAAAAGGATAATGGAAGAAGCCCATCATTCCCGATATTCCATCCATCCGGGATCAACTAAGATGCATCATGACCTAAAGTGAATGTTTTGGTGGGGAGGCACGAAAAATGGCCTTGCAGAATTTGTGGCTCAATGTCCAAATTGCCAACTAGTGAAAGTAGAACACCAAAAGCCAAGAGGTTATATGCAGTGTATAGAGCTTCTAACATGGAAGTGGGATATGATCA
>JAABOM020009756.1:0-19696 GCA_011800125.2 Solanum clarkiae | reverse complement strand
TTTAATGTTATAATATAAATATAAAGCCCCGGATAATTAATTTGACACCGTGGAGGGTAAAAATTGGGTGTCAACAGATACCATCCTATAGCCTGCAACATGAGAATAATCAGCTACTTAATCCTAATCTCAAAAAAAGATAGCTAAACCTACCTCAAATGCCAAAAATCACACCTAAACACATTTTTGGAGAATAAATCCTCAAATATCAACTCCAAAATGATTTCTAACTATCAAGATTAAAAATAATTCATCAAAAGGAGTCTTAGATACTCATATTGCAAGATTTCAAATTTGAGGGCAAAATTATATTGTTAAAAAATTACTTCAATATTGATAAGGGTAAAATCAAAATTATTTAAAAATTAGATTCTACAAGTCAAAAGGAGCTTATAATTGAAAAATTCATTAAAATTGAGCAAGAACAAATTCGAAATCATCAATTTATCCAAAGTTAAAGTTCTTGAAAAAACATAAAACATTTGGAGGACAAAACCAAGAATTAGAAGTTGAAATCATGAAATAATTGACAGAAAGTGAAAATTTTAAGTTAAAATTACTTATCCACGAGATTATCTTAAAATAAGCTTCTCCAAATTGCATTTCCCAAGCTCCAAAAGTTTAGAAATGGTGAAAACGAGTTAATTTCTGAATAAATACTATTTAGGTAAAAAAAAAAAAAGACCTTTGTAATCGTGGCCTACTAGCCTCTGTAATCACAGAGAACAAAAAAATATTCATTACGATTACAGAATCCCAGCCATAAATGTAAAGAACAGGAGAGGCGATACATCATGATTATGAAAAATGCTCCGCGATCAGGAATAACAAAATAAGGGTACATCGTGAATGTGAGGGGGGGGGGGGTGCGAACACAAAAGGCAAAATTGCCTGCACTAGAAACATCAACAACCCAAAATGCAAAGTCTCCATTCAGATCCCCAAGATTCATTCAGAACCTCGAACACATAAAATCATATATGCCATCCTATTAAATTCGATGTTTTGGATCCAACGGAACAGTAAAAAATTGAATTTGAAGTCTTCTTAACCTGAAATTTAATTAGTTGTAACTAAATTAACTTTAGGCTCAAAAAGACCAAAACACCCTCGGAGTCCTCATAAAATATGAAGAAGTTCCTCCTAGACCTAAAATCACCTCTTGAATCCTACGGAGTTATCATAAATCTAATTTGAATATTTGAATTCAAAATGTTGACTTTTGTTCCAATTTAACTCAAACTTCTAACTTAGGACCTCAATCCACAAAACAACTCCAAATCTAAAAACAATAACACTGCTAGACCAATTTTCACATTATGAAGCTAATGAAACTAATAAAATTCTATTTCAGGACTTGTAACTCCAATTGGTACCAAAAATCACTTTTGAATAACTTAAGACTTTAAAACTTATAAACTCACACATTACTCAACTTTTCCTCAAAACTCTAAAACCAATCACACAAACAGGCAAATATGACCCGAAACAACTATAGAGAAGGATAAAACGATAATTTTTTTAAAAAAAATTTAAAATGACTCTCGAGATCATTACACTCATTTTAGTAAATATTAAAGAGTGTAATTTGATTTGTAAAATTGAATCCTAAATACATATATGCTGTGATTTTATCTTAAAAGAACTTCAGGAATATGTTACTTTGTTTGAATACGAAACTTTTAACTTTGGAAGTAAAATTTTCAAATGATCACTTGATTACATGAAATTATTTAGTAAAATCATCTTACTATATATGTTTTGTATTAATAAAATTATTTTTTTATATAAAATTATTTAATAAACTCTCTTAACCATGTCTTTTTCCAACCCTATATAATTATATATTTAATAAAGTTACTTAGTTGTGTTTTTATCAATAAAGTCACTCAATTTTTTATTTTTCCTCCCACAAAGTCATTATAGTTGGGTTTTCACTTAAATTGACTTGAAAAAATAAGCTCTCAGATACATGTACACTCTACGCTAAAATAACATAAAGTAGTGTCATAACTTATACATTAAAGTATTTGGTTGGAAATAAATTAGTCTATGATTAATTATCTTGGAACAAGCTATTTCGGGATAAGTTATCTCATCTATAATAAGTAATCTCATCATGTATATGGATAACTTATTTTGTCAATATAATATAAATGGTGAGATGAGGTATCTCAAACTTCACAATCAAAGAGGATATCAAATATCTTATTCCTGGATTATTTTATCTCAAGACTATTTACTTTTATTTCTCCCATCAAACGATAAATATCTGAAGAACTATATTTTGCATATGAAAGACATGAGGGTCATGTATAATATATTATGTATAGATGTTACAAAGATGAATGAAATAGAATTTATAGAAAATATGACTAACAATTCTCATAGTTTTTTTTTTCGATTAAGTAGTCATGTTATAATTAAACTTTGATTGAGACATGGTGCATATTAGTTGTATGTTAGCCTTTTTTGCAGGTCAATTCAGCTCTTTAGGCAATTAATACATGATCATTAAAATTTAGACACCGGTCCACATCTTCTTCATTTGCTATTACTTTGCTTGAAATAAACAAGCAAAACTAGCTAGCCAGGTCCAAGTGCTTCATGGCAAAGAACTTATTAAAGACATGCTGGGAGTGGTTTGATAAGGTGTATAAGAACAATATTTTTTCTATTTTATATTAATTGAATTATGAGGCAATGCACGTATATTAAGAAAAATATTTAAGAACATAATTTGAACCATCATTTTCACTATTATCTTTTGTGAAATCAGAAATATAACTTTACAAATAGTATAATTTATCTCTTAGAAATTATAGAACTTTAAAATGAAAGGACAAATATGAAATAATAAAATTTAAAAGTCTATCTTGAACTTCAAATAATTCAATTATTTTGATTAATAAAAAAAACCTCAAAAATTCAATTAATATGAAATAGAGATTGAATAGAGTGTGTTAAGAATATTGACATTAATAACCTTCGTTTATAAATGTATCTTTCATAGATACGTTGGAAAGGGTGTGGAAAAGATTTTGAGAGACAATTGTATTTTTAACTATACTAATACATGCATTAAGAACCCTCTTGTTTCTAGTACTATGATTTTGTTAAGGATGACAAAAGTCCCACATTGATAGTTAATGAGATAGGTGGACTCTTTATAAGACTTGGGAAATTCAACTCCCTTTGAGTTAACTTTAATTTTGAGGTGTGAGTTAGTAGGACTGATACTTCATTTTATATAGTATCAAAGCAGCAATCCACCTCACTTTGAATTAACTTTTGGAATGTGAGTTAGACCTAAGATCTAATTTTATAAATTTTTTAATGTATTAGTTATACATAATATAATATCTAATGGAGTATACATTAATTATACATAAACTGAAAAAACGTATCAAATAAAATATTAATAATACACAAAACTAATATATGCATTCTTTTCTTAGTTTGTCCTACCAAATGACTCCTTCGATTATTCTAGAAAAGCTTGCCGTATACTCACTCATATCATTTTACTTGTTCCTAATATTAAAGTACATTTTTATTTTTATATACTTGTCTAATTTAGAAAATTAATAAGAGAGATTATTATTTTATTCCAACATTACTCCTCTCATTAAGTAATACATAAAATACTATTCAACTATCAACTCCAAAATAATTTCTAACTATCAAGAATAAAAAGAATTCATCAAAAGGAATCATACAATACTCATATTGCAAGGTTTCAAATTTGAGAGCAAAATTATAAGTTCAAAAATCACTTCAACATTGACAAGGGTAAAATCAAAATTATTATATATTCTACAAGTCAAAAGAAGCTTAAAGTTGAAAAATTCATTAAAATTGAGCAAGAAAGAATTCGAAATCATCAATTTATCCAAAATTAAAGTTCTCAAAAAAATATTAAAATTGGAGTTCAAAACCAAGAATTAGAAGTTGAAATCATGAAATAATTGATAGTAAGTGAAGATTCTAAGTTAAAATTACTTATCCAACGAGATTATCTTAAAATAAGCTTCTTCAAATTGCATTTTCCAATCTCCAAAAGTTTAGAAATGGTGAAAACGAGTTAAATTCTGAATAAATACTATTTAGGTAAAAAATGACCTTCATAATTGTGTCCTACTAATCTCTGCAATCACAGAGAACAAAAGAAATATTCATTGCGGTTGCGGAATCCCAGTCGTGAACGAGAAGAACAGGAAAGGGGACACATGGCGATCGCAGAAAACCCTTCATGATCACGGATAACAAAATAAGGGTGCATGGTGAACGTGGGAGGGGAGGCGCGAACACGAAAGGCAAAATTGCCTGCACTAGAAACATCAACAATCCAAAATTCAAAGTCTCCAATCAGACCCTCGAGATTCATTTAAAATCTCAAACACATAAATCATATATGCTATCCTATTAAATTCAATGTTTCGAATCCAATGGAACAGTAAAAAATTGAATTTGAAGTCTTAACCTAAAATTTGATTAGTTGTAACTAAATTAACTTTAGACTCAAAAAGACCAAAACACCCTCAGAGGCTTCGTAAAATATGAAGGAGTTCCTCCTAGATCTAAAATCACCTCCTGAATCCAATAGAGTCATCAGAAATCTAATTCGAGTATCTGAATTCAAAATGTTGACCAAAGTCAAATCTTGTTCCAACACAACTCAAACTTCCAACTTAGAACCTCAATTCACAAAACAACTCCAGATATAAAAACGATGATACTCCTAGACCAGTTTCACATTATGGAGCTAATGAAAGTGACAAAATTCTTTTTTGAGACTTGTAACTCCGATTCATTTTCTATTTCGAGCCTTGTAACTTCGATTGATACCAAAAATCACTTTTGAATAACTTAAGCTTTTAAAACTTATAAACTCACGCATTACTCAACTTTTCTTCAAAACTCTAAAGTCGATCACATAAACAGGCCAAATATGATCTGAAGCAACTATAGAGAGGAATAATATGGTAAATTTTTTTAAAAAAATTTAAAATGACTTTCGAGATCATTCCATTCATTTTAGTAAATATTAAAGAGTGTATTTTGATTTATAAAATATAGTCCTAAATACATATATGGTGTGATTTTCTCTTAGAAAAACTTCAAGAGTATGTTACTTTGTTTGCATACAAAACTTTTAATTTTGGAAGTAAATTCTTCAAACGATACTTTTGATTACATGAAATTATTTAGTAAGATCATTTTACTATTTTTTTTATTAATATAATTATTTATTTATATAAAATTATTTAATAAACTCTCCTAACCATGTTTTTTCAATTATATATAATTATTTAATAAAGTAACTTAGCTGTGTTTTTATTAATAAAGTCACTCAATTTTTTTATTTTTCCTCCCACAAAGTCACTATAGTTGGGTTTTCACTTTAAAAATTGACTTGATAAAATAAGTTGTCAGATACATTACACCCTATAACAACATAAAGTAGTGTGTAACTTATACATTAAATTGTTTGGTTGGAAACAAATTATTATAAGATTATTGTTTTGAACTTAATTATTTTGGGATAAGTTATCTCATATAGAATAAGTAATCTCATCATGTATATGAATAACATATTCTGTCACTGTTAGATTTGCACGACCTATGAATTTGCCTAATCTAAGCACCAAGTTTGCAGAAATGTTTCCCAAAAGTAAAAACAGAAAAACACGTAGTATTTTCACGTGGAAACACCCGACTCACAAAAGGTGAAAAACCACGACCTGTACCCCTATAGGAATTTTTTCCAACTTCACTAATTCAAAGTGAGCCTCAACAAAAGATTACAAGATCCTAGTAATCTACGACACAACAAACTTCAAAACGAAATCTACCTATACATAAACCTCCCTAGGCTTATGTTCTCCACGTCTTCGAGTTGCCTACAACTTGAAGACTATACGTAATCTCAACTTATGGATTACTGAGCTAAGTAGTATATCAAACTCAACGAGAACAAAAGAAACAACTTCATAGAATCAAACTTAATCAATGAAAACAAAACAAACTGATGACACATGACTCTGAAAAAGACTGACTCTTTTTGTTCTTTTTTTCTTGATAAATGACTCTGAGAGTTTTTGCTCCTTTTAATCTCTTTGCTGAAGCAGTCCTCACGCAGTCAACCTCCTTGGTTTTTGCCTCAACCTTTATTAGAGTTCTTATTCGCTTGAAACTCTCTTTTTACAGTAACTCCTTCCATAGCCTATAATTTGGGAACTAACTTCCTACTTTGATGGTGTGTCCTTATCTCTAAGTGTCTTATCCATTTTGCACATCGTGGCATCTCGTCTTTACATCTCAGATGTGATTCAATAGGAACCTGATTAGTTAACATGTTTCATGATTCAGAGGTCATCATCAAAACTTCAGCTATCTCAACATATATTCCCCCTTTTTGATGATAACAAACCTCCTGAGTATCAACATTCATTTACCTTGCTTGCAGCTAACAAGAGACATTAAGAATGAAACAGGTTAACAAGGGTTATAAATATTGCATAACTCAGATGTATTTTTTCCCTTTTCGCATCATCGAAAATCTAGACACTTTGGAACCTTCTTACTAAAAATGAATATGCATAAGTAAATAGGCACACAGTAAGAGCCAAAAGACAAACATGAACTAAGATGAACTTGTATGCATTAAGGATGGAAAAAGTACATAATCTTACAGCATACAAGAATGTCCAAAGAAACAGAAATTTAAATAAGGAACAATATTACGCATCCTACATAGCGATTGACGGAGTGAGCAGGTTACAAAAGGAGGAACAGAGTCAAGAAACAGGTTAGGTAGAGGGAGCAACGGGGGGAATCAACATGGTCAGCCTTTGGATAATCTCAGCATGATCAACCCTTTCCTTGTTCAACCTATCCTCAAGATCAAATATCCTGGCAAGCAAAGCACTTCTTTCCTGGGCTGTGTCTTGATGAGTAGTGGCTAGTTCTGCTGTCTTGGCACCCAAAGCAAGTTAAAGATGATACATTGGTGTATCAGCGCGCTGCATGGAAACAGGTAGAGTAACATGGTTCACCTATCAAAGGATATCCTTGGTCGTCCGCATTGTCTAGACTTGGACTAGAACTGAGTATGCCAAAAGGATCGGAGATAGCCAGAAGCCATAAGGGAAAGCATGCCCATTTTTATCTTGAACTAGGACCCTCTACATATGCTAAAGAATGTGGCTAGGTAGGCTGATGGGAACATTTGTATCAAGCAGTTCCATTAGGGTTAAATCAAGAAAATTGGCCTCAGACCTCCTTTCCTTCCTTGGTATGAGAATCTTATGAACTACATCAAAATACAAGCGATGAAGAGAGGATATATCTTTGCGCAGAACACGCTTATGCTTGGCTAAGGTAGGATTCCCTGAGAATTTACATCTTATTTTCAGTGCAAAAGGCAAGTCATTAAGGAGTGGCCAGTCATGACAGACATAATGATCCCACCCCTCAGCAGGTTTACAAAAAATTCGTGTAATATTAGTGACCCCAAGATTAATCGATTTTCCCCTCATAGTGATGTGGAACACAGAGTCACTCACCGAGCCTCTACCTAAAATTCATGCATTTCATGTTTGGAAAACTTCCTCTGAGTGTTTCCTAGAAGAAATAGGTCAGACCAACCCTGAAAATCAAGTTTGGAAACAAGAACATCCATATCAGGCCCCCCAAATCCTGTAATTACTCGACCTCAAATGAGGGAATGCTTTTGGAAGTGAATGAGGGAAAGGAATTGAGGATCTGTTTGGTCAACAAGAGTTTCTTCATGATCGCTCTCTGTCTCAGAGTTATCAGAGGGAACAGGTTGAGGGACAGGTTTCTTTTTACTGGAAGAAGCCCTAGGCTTAGGAGGATTCTTGGCAGTGGTGGGAAGCTTCTTGGGAGAGGGATTAGGGCGAGGAGGTTTAGGAATCATCCACGTAGTCACATTTTAACTGAACTTTGCATAGCAACAAATCACTTTGAGAAGGTGAAGACCTAGGAACAACCTTGCATTTCTTTCTTTGAAGAAGAGCCTGTTCAAGATTAGCATCATCTTGACGCTTACGACTACGAGTTCGAAGAGCCCTGGGAGGAACAGGTGAGGGAGCCCTGTCAGGCGAAGGAAAACACATAGAGACTTTTATGGGTTCGCCAGTGATTCTCCTGAGATGACGGCATGCCATCTTTGAAAGTGTACTATTAGAGGTTGGCATTTCAGATGGTGAGACATCAGATGGAGGGAATTGCATAATATCCATACTTAGCCCCTCTGAAGGAGAAGGGGAACTCCACAAAGGTGATGGGTTTGAAGAAACATGGACAAATAGGTTTTGGAGTGACCCCCAAGTTGTGAAATTGGCGATTTGGATGGCAAAGGTGGTGGCAAATTCGCCGTCGCATGAAGCACGATGGCAAGAGAGTCATCGTGTTCTGGTTCCTGGGTGTTTGCATTTTGGGAATTTTGAGGGTTTGCCATTGAAGAACAAGGGTCTGGTGATTTGGGTGAGGGAAAATGGTTCATCTTATAGGAAGATGTTGGAAGAGTAGGAGACTAAATATGAAAGGTTTCTTGAAAAGGGGCTGAATTTGAATATGAAATGAAAGGTGTGATGGTAGCCGTCATCTTGTCAGTTAGAGAAACCTTTTGGGTTTTTGGCGAAAAAAAATAATGTTGGCTTGGGAAAAGAAACAACGGCTCAAAGCACCTGATTCACTAGCCAATCACTATATTAGACACAAAATAATTATTACCTGATTCAATTTCAGATTTCCCTTGATCCTTACATCTGAGCTAGTATCCTGCACAACATAATACACAACACTGTAAATTCGGTTTATATATTAGAATTTTGGAACATACTGATTGTGGCTCTTTGATATGAACATTCATCTGGCAGTCCATGGACGTCTCTCAGTTCTTGAGCATGTTAGTGCAAGAGATCAAATATTCTAGCCAATCATTGAAGGGAGTTTATTCAATCTTAATCATCCCCAAGTTTAATTTGATTTTTTCAAAATATTCCCTTCTTAGTGCTTTAGTGAAGATGTCAGCAATTTGATTCTCAGTAGGACAAAACATTATTGAAATAAGACCCTTTGCCATAGTATCACGAAAAAAGTGATGTCTTATGTCAATATGTTTGATTCTTTTATGCTATACAGGATTCTTAGCAATATTTATAGCAGTGGTGTTATACACAAATTAGGAACACACCCAACATCCATACCAAAATTCATCAGTTGTTGTTTAATCAAGAGTAGCTGTGCACAATAAGATCCAGCTGCTACATACTCAGCCTCAGCAGTTAACAAGGCTACTGAATTCTGTTTCTTAGTGGACCAGGAAATCAAATATGTTCCAAGAAAGTGAGCCATACCTGAAGTACTTTTTTTCTCCACTAAGTAACCAGCATAGTCATCATCAGTGTAACATATAAGATTAAAATTGCTACCTTTAGAGTACCAGAGTCTTAGATATGAAGTTCCCTTGAGATATCAGAAGATCTTTTTCACAGCCTTGAGGTGTGACTCCTTGGGATTGGCTTGAAATCTAGTACAGAGTCCCACATTGAATACTATATCAGGTCTGCTAGCAGTGAGGTACAAGAGAGACCCAATCATTCCTCTGTACAACTTCTGTTTTACTGATACCCCCTTCTCATCCATATCCAACTTTGTAGCAATGGCAATGGGAGTGTCAATCTCCTTAGCATCATCCATTTTAAACTTTTTGAGAAGTTCCTTCACATACTTTTGTTGATGAATGAGAGTCCCAGTAGGAGTCTGCTTGATTTGTAGCCCCAAAAAGAAGTTAAGTTCCCCCATCATGCTCATCTCAAATTCTCCATTCATTAACTTGGCAAATACTTCAATCATGAGCACATTTCTTGATCCAAAGATGATATCATCAACATATATCTGCACAATCAACAAATCTGTGCCTTTTTTAAAAAAATAATGTATTGTCAATTTTACCTCTACTGTGTCTATGATCCAAGAGGAATTTTGACAGTCTTTCATACTAAGCTCGAGGAGCTTGTTTCAGCCCATACATGCCTATCCAACTTGTACACATGATTTGGAAATTCAACACTCTCAAATCCAGGGGGTTGCTTCACATATACCTCTTCCTTCAAATAGCCATTTAAGAAGGCACTCTTAACATCCATTTGATAAAGAGTAAACTCTTTATAGGCTGTAAAGGCTATGAGTAACCTGATAGCTTCAAGTCTGGCAACCGGAGCAAAGGTCTCATCATAATCTATACCTTTTTCTTGATTATACCCTTGGACCACCAATCTTGCCTTGTTCCTTATAACTGTTCCATGCTCATCAAGCTTGTTTCAGAACACCCATTTTGTGCCTATGACGATCCTTCCTTCTAGCCTGGGCACAAGATGTCATACTTTGCACCTCTCAAACTGATTTAGCTCTTCTTGGATTGCTAGAATCCAATCTTCATCCAATCTTCATCCTCCAATGCTTCTCCTACCTTTTTTGGTTCCATCATTGACAAAAAGGTTTGAAATGCACACAAATTCTTCATCCCTGATCTAGTTGTGATTCCAGAAGTTAGATTAGTTAGCACATTTCCCTAAGGATGTGAGTCCTAATATTTGTAATTCTTTACAACAAATATAACACAAGTCAGACGATGTGGCATTCTTCTGATAGAATCATATTCCAGCTTTCTCATTATGACTCTTATTTCCCAGATGATTCATAATTTTAGATGACTGATTCCACCTGTTAGTCCTTTCTAAATCTAATTTTAGGGTGAAAATTTCCTGAGTCAATTTTCTGACCTTCTCTTTCTCACTAAAGAACTCAATTTTGTATTCTTCTAGCTTTGGCTCAACCTTTTGTTATTCATCACTCGTTTTATTCTTACCTTTTTCAACCACTATCAACTTAAGTATTTCAGACTTTAAGTTTAGCACAAGGTTATCAATATTTTCAACCTGTTTCTTTAACTTCTCATTTTCTTAATTAGCCTCTTTCAAGCAGTTTTTTATCTCAAAATTTTTAAACTTTTGATCTGTTTGATCAGCTGATCTTTTTCATTGGCTATTTCTTGAAAATCATCAATCAACCCATTCATTAGCATAATTAGCTTTCTTTTTGAAAAAAGGTGTAACTTTTGTTTTAGTTCAAGAATACTTACCTTAGACTTGTCATCCTCCTCCAAATCAGATTCCTCAGCAGTCATGAAGGCAGTTTCATCTACATCCTCAGTATCTGAGTCCTCAATTCTAGATCCCCAAGCAGCCTTTCCTTTTGCTTTACTTTTATTCCTCACGTCAAACGATAATATTTGAATAACTATATTTTGGATATGAAAGGCATGAGGGTTATGTATAATATTATGTATAGATGTTACAAAGACGAATGAAAGAGAATTTATAGAAAATATGACTCTTAACAACTCTCATAGTTTTTTTTTTTTCTGTCATGTTATAATTAAACTTTGATTGAAAAATGGTGCATGTTAGTTGTATGTTAGCCTTTTTTACATGTCAATTCAGCTCTTTAGGCAATTAATACTTGATCATTAATATAGAAAAATTAAGACACTGGTCCACAGATTTTGAGAGATAACTTTGTCTTTGACTATATTAATGCATGTATTAAGAACCCTCGAGTTGCTAGTACTATTGTTTTATTGAGGATGACAAAAGTCTCACATCAATAGTTACTGCTATAGGTGAACTCCTTATAAAGACTTGAACAATCCTATTACCTTTGAGTTAACTTTTGAGGTGTAAGTTATTAGGCCTCACACCTAATTTTATATGGTATCAAGGCAGAATCCATCTTACCCCATGTTGAACTCTGAAATTAAAATAGCCACACTCCAAATTCTATGTACTAGGCGTGAGGTGGTTACTGTTAAGGCTTGCTTAATCCACCTCATTATGTGTATTAATTGTATATAGACTGTATATCAAACAAAATATGAATTATAATATACAAAATTAATATATGCATTTTTTGGTGCATCCTACTAAACGACTCCTCAGATTATTCAACAAAAGCTTGAAATATACTTATTCATATTATTTTACTTGTTCCTAAAAATTAAAATAGACTTTTATTTTGCATATACTTGTCTAATTTAAAAATCAATAAGAGATAGGATTATTTTATTCCAACACTACTCTTCTCATTAGCTAATAGTGTAATACATAAAATACTATTGAAAAGAAGATTTTCAAAACGTATTAATAAAAAATATTTAGTAAACGCACCGTTAATAAGTAATTTCTTAAGGAAATTACTGTGGTCATATTTGCTAAATTCCTCAGTTAGATATGAATATGTAGGGACAACATGTTATAGTAAGAATAATTAAAGAAAACTACGGACAAATTATAAAGAGAAAAATAGTAAAAAATTCCTATTGAGTGGTGTCATATTCTGTGACTTGGAGAAACTAAACTAGTTTAAATCACAGTATGAGTGATAAAAATTAAATAATCAAAGAGAACTTCCATTGATTTCGAGTGAGAAATTAAACTATAAAACAACATGAGTAATCAAAAAGAAAACTAGAAAAGTAAAAAATTTTATAAGTGACATTTATAATATAAATGAAAAGTAATGCAAATTCAGTGTTGCGAGGGATGAAGTAGACATTGATGTGAGGTTTGCCACTCAACCTATCTCCAAGAGGGAAAACTTTAAATATCTGGGGTCTATCATCCAGCTTAGTTACGATATCGACGATGATGTCATACATCATATTGGGGCAGTATGGACTAAATGGAGGCTTGTCTCTGGAGTTTTGTATGACAAGAAAATAGCACCTAAACTCAAAGGTAAGTTTTATAGAATGGTGGATAAACCATCTTTGTTATATGGGGTAGAGTGTTGGCCTATAAAAAATGCACATGTTCAAAAGATGCATGTCGCAGAGATGGGGATGTTGAGATGGATGTGTGGTCATACCAGAAGTGACATGATTAGGAATGAGACTATTCGGGAGAAGCTAGAGATGGCCCCTGTAGATGATAAGATGAGGAAAACGAGACTACGATGGTTTGGACATGTGCAGAGAAGGAGTACCGATGCTTCTGTTAGGGAATGCGAGAGGTTGGTTTTGGGAGTTACATGGAGGGATAGAGGTAGACCTTAGAAGTATTGGGGGAAGGTGACCAGATAAAATATGGTGAAACTTGATATCACCAAGGACATGACCTTAGATAGAAAGTAGTGGAGGTCGTGAATTAGAGTAGTAGACTAATTGGTTGGTAGAGTTAGGTGGCTGTCTGATCTTGGAGTATAGTAAGGTAGTAGGAGTAGTCGTGTTTTATATCATATATCGTCATTATCTGTCGTATATGTGTTAATTTATCATATTTACATGTTGTCATGTGGTTTTCGTTATTAGTCGCTCTTTTTGTTCCCTTTCCATTCCTTTCCTTTTTGTCATATCTAGTTATTCTGGTTATGGATTTTTGAGACGAGGGTTCCTAGGAAATAACATCTCTATTTCTATGAGGTAGTGGTAATGTCTGCGTACATTCTACTCTCCACAGACCCCACTTGTGGGATTCCACCGGATATGTTGTTATTGTTATTGTTGTTGTTTATTTATTTTGACATATAACATGGTTTTTTTCCTTTCAGGGTATATTCTAAAATACTAATAGTACATAATATTTTTCAAGTTTAATTAATTTTAAAAAAATAATCAAAAAATATAACAAACTTAAAAAATTATAAATAATAATTTCTAATTGGCATAAAATAAGGAGACCAAAACTGAAAAAATATTTGACTTTCTTAAATTGCTCCAATTAGTTGAATAGATTTTGATTATTTATCTTTCTGAAAATACGTTATTAACTGCATCTTCTTCCTATCATCTTTTTTCTTAATGATGTTTATTTTGTATGAAATTGAAATAAATTTTTGTTTATGTTTTATTGAAAAGTGAAAGATCAGTATCTATAGTAAACATGGCGGAAGAAGAAATTGTACATATTAATTATTTTCTCAAAAAACATTTGAATTATTTTTTCATAAAATTACATTTATGTGTGAAACCATATATTATTGATTTCTGAATGTAAGATTTTTTGGATCGTGGATCGTACATATGGACCGATCCGATCTAATCTTAACTCGACTCGAGTATCTGATTTTAATTTGTAGTGATACAATTATTTAAATAACTGTCCAACCTTATCCTAAAGGATAAGAATGAACGGTTATTATCTATTAAAGAGGCGGTTGCAATCGCCCAACCATTTTCATAATATAAGGGAAGGTGGTTGACTCCTAATGAGTAAGTGAGAAAGGAAGTCAGAGAAGAGTAAAATACTACAGAGAAAGTCAGTTAAAAATTTGAATACAACTTGACTTCAGAAACAACCGTAAGATGGAATTGCAAAAACTAGTGAAGGATTGAGAATCGTTATTCATCAAAGTACATAAAATACACTTGGTTTGTGAATAATGATCCATGTTCCTACAAAAACAGGACGAGATCTGGGGCTGAATTTGTTGGTGGCATAACAATGCTTGCGACATCGATGAAAAAGGTACTACCTGTTGTTCTTATTCGGTTATTCTAGCTAACAAATGGTATCAGAGCATGGCTGGTTAATTGTTGATTCTGTACTTAAATGCCTTTATGTTCGTCTATTTATGGTTAAAATATGATTTTTTGACGATTGGCGTTTTTAATAATTTTTTGAAAAAGACAGATACTATTTTGGTCCTTTTTTACAACTGTTTAATAATTTTTTGGGGTTGATTTTTATTTACACCTAATCTATTCGTTTCGAGGTTTCCGAAACTATATTATGATAGCTAATCGGATTAAAAATGAGTGAGTTATGATCTTTTGAAGTTTGGTATTTTTTTACTGCATTTCGACGAATCTGCCACTGTTTTGCCTTTTTTTCAAAAATTTCCAGTCAACAATATATTCCAAATTTTTTATTTTTCATGATCTACTCGTTTCAAGCTTTTCAAAACGATTGTAAAATGAGTGAGATGATTTTTTGAAAAAATGGCTATTTTTTATATTTTTTTAATTAAAAATCAGATGTTATTTTTTGTGTGTAATTTGGGTTGTTTTGATTATTTTTCTTGAACTTAATGGAGTAATTTTTCATCTTTTAAGCTCTGAGCGTAATATGTTATTCTCTGCCAAAAATTGATAATATTTGTTGTCACTGTTTGAATGATTTATACCATAATGTTGAATTTCTGGCCTATTTCAGATATGATTGAACGAGAATACGCTAGGATTATTCTAAGTGGGAGTAATCTTGTTGAAGGAGTAAAGAGAAAGATGATTCAATGCCAGAACAAAAGATCACTTGAGAATTTTGATTCTGAACCGGAAAACATTAGAACTTATTTCGTTGAGGAACAGAATCAAAATAGAAACTTGAGGGCAAATAGAAGAGAAAGAAACAAATTGCTCACTGCTCTCAAGAAAATTAAAATGAATGAGTCAGGCTCTCTCTTGGACTTCCTCAGAATTTTTACTGAGAAATTTGATGAAATCGAAATATATTGTTGTTGATAAAGAGAAAACTCTTTGGCTTTTGTATGATTTCCTTCCACTTTTTTAGAAGCTAGCATTAATTGAGGAATGTGAGAAACCTGAGTTTGACAACCCATTATGAAAATTTGTGTTGACCCTAGGAGTTAAATAGGTCAAGATTACTAACATTTATCCTGATGAGTATTTTCTTTAATGATGGACATGTTGTTTTGATATCATGTTTTTGGACATATTATGGATTATCATAATAAAATTTATTTTTTTCCTAAAAGCCTTGGATTATTTATATTATGGTATCCTTTTACATGGAATTGAATTAAGACTTAGTAATCTTGGTGTATAAGTCTTTATCATATACATTGAGAAATTAATTTCTGATTTTAGTTAAATATTTGTAGTGTAAATGATGATCAAATATTCTATAATACCCTTTCGATTTTACACCATATGTGAAACTATTATTAAAATTAATTTTCTTAAATGTATGTTTGGACATGCTTAAATTGATGAATAAACTTGCTTAAATTATCTCTAACTTACAGATATGACTACTAAAAGTATCCTAACTGGCTTAAACAAAGGCGAAAAACTGAATGGTTACAATTACGACATCTAGAGTCATAAGATATTGTATGTCCTAGATGAGAAAAACACGCTCGAAGGCATAAATCATGTACTTAGTCAGCCAGAAGAGGGCAACACTGCTCAACACAGGAGAGAACTTGAAACTTACAAAGCCTAAAAAAGGACAGATATCATTGCATATGGAATAATTGTAAGCTCTGTGGTTGGTGAAATGCTTCCTGAACGTGAGAAATTTCCTAATGCTCATGCGATTTGGACGCACTTGCGAGGAACGTATGGAGACACTTCTGTGACCCGCCTGAGACAGCTAACTATCAAGTTTAACACTTTGAAAAAGCGTCATGATCAAAGTATCAAGCAACACCTTAGGGTGATGTATTATTATATAACTTTGTTGTTATAACATTCTCATTAATATAAGATTATTTTATATATTAAAGGCGTATGGTAATGTTTAATGTGTCTAACAAATCACGAGGTTAACTCTCTCATACGAGCAATCGCCTCTTACATTAGGAAATGTGAAGAGCTAAATATCACTGCCATATTTAGACTTGTTTTGAAAACCAGACAAGAATCTCTCTAAGAAATGAGTTTGAGGATAATTGTAGAGAGAAACTCGAGTCAGACATTGAGAATGTCTAGATCAAGGTCTGTACGATGTTGGAGTAAGACACACATGCCCATATAAAGTGAGAACATCGTAGCATGTGCTTCATACCACGTGTATTATGTGATAGGAGGGTTAATACAAGAATGATCCTTGCTTTTTTATTGTGTGAGACCTTGAAAAGTCAAAGTTGAACTTTTTAATTAAATACCCTTTGACCTTTTACTGTTTCTTGAAATTTCGATCGATGTTGCTACTTTAGCATATTAATAGACTTGCATGATTCGCCAATGCAGTGCATGTCTAGGAAAGCAGTTGATTTGAGATAGATAGATTCGAGTAGAAAGGGAAGACTATAGAAATTGAAATTGAATATGGACTCGCAAGTTCACCTCTTAAAGAGGATAAGGGATAAGACGATTAACTACTGGAGTAGTTGAAGTCTGGGTTATTGTGAGTATAGATATCCTCATATTGATAGTGGATTCTTTCTATATGTGATTGAATTCATATATAAGACTTATAAAACCTTGAAGGCAAGCCTTTATGTTCACAGGTCGCATGAACCATTTGTCGTATGAATTGTGTGTTAAGTTGATGTAATATTGACTCGAATCTTGTCTGCCATGTGCGAAGTGGGAGATGTAAGATTTTTCGAATCATGGGTACCACATATGGACCAATCCAATCTTAACCCGACCCGAGTATCTAGTTTTAATTTACGATGGTGCACTTATTTAAATAACTATCCAACCTTATCCTGACGGATAAGAATGGACGTTATTATCCATTAAGGAGACAGTTATAACCGCCCAACTACTTCTCTAATTTAAGGGAAGGTGGTTGACTCCTAATGGATAAGTGAGAAAGGAAGTCAAAGAAGCGTAAAATACTGTAGAGAAAGTCAGTTAAAAGTTTAAATATAACTTGACTTCAGAAACAACCGTAAGATGGAAGATGCAAAAACTAGCGAATAATTGAGAATCCTTAATTCATTAGAACACACAAAAGACACTTGGTTTATGAACAATGATCCGTATTCCTCGAGAAATGAAATGAGATCTGGGGATGAATTTGCTGGTAGCATAACAACGCTTGCAATATCGACGAAAAAGATATGACGTATTGTTTTTGCCCTGTTATTTTTGCTCACACTAAATGTATTTGTCTTATGAATCATCATAATAATATATTTTGTAGATCGATTTTATTGAAAATGGGATTTTTATTATTAGTGTATGTAATGTCCTTTTTTTTCTTAGATGGACGAGTTAAGAAAAACGAAAATCTTGTATTAGTTAATTTGACTTATTTCCTATATTATGAATTTAGAAGGTATTCTAATAAAAAGATCATTTATTTATTTGATTGTTTATTTCTTCTATAGAATAAGTATATGGAAGTTGCTTGTAATTTGTTGTAGTAAGATTTAAATCGACTTTCAATTTTTTTGATAGGGATGAATTTTATATAAACTTCGTATTCGTTATGTATTTTGTGAATTTATGCAAGATGTCAAATATGATCATTTGTTTATCGTTAAACTAATGTGGCGTGTCGGTGAATTTACATCATGTTCTAATACCAGGCACAACGGTATTGAAGTAACCCATGTCATACTCATGGGAAAAGCTAGAGCGATTTTAAGTAAGAGAGTGCTTGTACTCGACATCGATACAGATAATAGGTAGAGAATACCTTGGGACGCGAGACAACCCTCTCCAAGAAACTAGAAAAAATAGCCATAACTTCAGGAGAAGGGGGTGCCTCCTCACAAAAGGGGTTGGAGTGACCAGGTTGCAAACATGCAATACCTGTTCTTAGACAGAGGAATTTGTACGAAGAAGATTATTCTCTTAATATTATAATAATAAAACTTTCAAGATACATATACAATTTCTGTTAAGCTTCTTCCATGTGAGAATACATAAGATATACAAAGTTATATGACTGAAGTAAACTATTGCCCCTTGATTTTAAAACTATAGAAAAGTTAAGAGTGTGCCTTGCCTACTGTATGATGGAAAGAGTTTACTGATGAGAAGTTTAAGAGGTCAAAAGTTACATATAGCACAAGTCATCGGGAGAACCATAATAAAAAGACATTCAAATTATCCTTCTAAAAAGTAATTAGTATTTGAATTTTTTAAAAAAATTTAATTGTTACGAACCCATGTTTTAATGTTTTTGATCATTTTAATTGAATAAATCCTTCATTCAAAATAAATAAAAATTAAATGTACTATATATTTATTTGTTTATGAAATTAAAAAGGTAACGTTTTAAATTCAATCGGTATAATTTAGATATATATTTTGTATCCAACTATATTCATTTACCAAAAAAAAAAAAGTTTAAAGTGAAATCATGAACTCAACTAATATATTCTGTATATGTATTTTTTGATATCTATATTGAATTGATATACAAATTAATTTTTGATCTAATTATATATAATTATTTGATAATGTCTATGCAATTTGTGTCAATTCAGAATTTTAGATTTTAATATATTAAATGTATAAAATTTTGGTTGAGTTTGTATAATTTAGGGTTTCCTACATTATATTTTGTGTATAATTTATATACGCAAAAATATATAATGGTATCTAGCTGGTATAAATTCATGTATATGTTTTGTATCCAATTATATTCAGTTGAAAAAAAAAGAAGTTAAACTATGAACTCATGCAATATATTCTGTGTATAATTTTTATATCTATAGTAATTTCAATTTTGTAATAATTCAAAGAGTTTAATAATGACTTTAATTAGTGTCCAGTTATAGTTTATGAGTGTGAACTAATTTGTTATTAGTATATCATATTAAATTGATATATAAATTGCAATATGTGTCCATTTAGAATTTTAGATTTTAATATATTAAGTGTATAAAATTTTGATTGAGTTTGTATAATTTAGGATTTAGTTTATAATTTAATCCAATTAGGGACTTCCGAAACCAATTT
>JAABOM020009697.1:0-19700 GCA_011800125.2 Solanum clarkiae | reverse complement strand
AATTATTACTAGAACTTGAGATACTTGAAACAAAATACTTATTGAATTATAATATTTAACTTTAAATTACTTTTTAGGAATAAATACTAGCTACTACGCCAACAAATTTCAAACACAATTGGGGCAAAGTTTAATCATTAACTATGAAATTTTATTATTGAAAAAAATATATAACTATATCTTATAATTAGCATAAGCATATCACTTTTATTACTTGAAAAAAGTACTTATTTACCTACACATATTTTAAAAATATTTTAATACGGTTAAAAAGTTATTATTATTATGATAAATTTAAATTTGTGGCAAAACATTAGTAATTAGTTATGAAATTTTTATTCTGACAAACTATCTATGGCTATTTCATTTGATTATTGCCATTTTTTAAAAAACTTTAACTAAAATTATTTATTTAGCTACAAATTTTTGTTCAAATAATTTTTTGTAGCTAAAAGATTATTTTTTACTATGATAATTTAGCTTCGTGGTAAATGTTAATGATTAGCTATGCCATTTTATTTTAGCTATAAATCTATGGATATTTCATTTACCTATAGCCACAATTTTTTTATAACTTGAAGTAAAGATATTTATTTAGCTACAGTATTTTGTATCAAATAATTCATTGTAGCTAAAGAGTTACTATTACTATAGTTACTCTTATCGTGTGACAAAAAATTATAATTAGCTACAAAATTTATTGTAATAGTAAAATAGCTATTTAGGTAACTATTGCCATGATTGTTAGCTATTATAGCAAAAAGGTTGTTATTGCTATGATAAGTTTATATTTGTTGCAAAAATTAATTATAGGCTATAAAATTTAATTATAGCAAAAAATCTATGGCTATTTCATTTAACTATTGTCACAATTTTCTATTACTTGAAGCAAAGGTATTTATTTAGCTACAATATTTTGTTTCAAATAATTTATTATAGATAACGAGTTATTATTGCTACAATCATTTTTATTTATCACAAAAACCTATCATTAGCTACAGATTGTTATTGTAGCAGTAAAATTATGGCTAGTTAGATAATTTTTGTCATGATTGTTAGCAGTTATGGCAAAAATAAGGATGTAGTTTTGTCAACTTAATTTTCATGGCTAAGAAATTTGATGATTTTTAAGTTAGCCACGAGATTTAAATTTTTGTAGCTATTACTAAATAATAGCTACGATTTTCAAATCCATAGCTTAAATTTCCTAGCTATAAGTACATTTTCTTGTAGTGCAATTTCAATTACCCGATGATTTTACAAACAAACCAATATTTTTTATTGTGTTATATTATATCGTATTATTTTAGTAATATAATGTTTAGATAATTATATTATTTTTCATTGTTACATAATATCACATATTCATAATTTGAATGATAAAGATACAAGAAATTTTAGGGTACGAGGTAGAGATACTATGAAAAGATAGAAAAATAAAATTATTAAATAATAAATAGGGACAAAATGAGAAGAAAATATTAAGATAATGATGATATCACATCAAATCAGTCATTACCCAAAATAGATCTTTTCCTCGCAACCTAAAAATGAATTTAACTGATATGATGTAATAGAATTTAAATTAAAATTTTAAAAAATATTGTATTTAGACAAACAATATAATACAATACAATGAGTAGCAACTATACAAACAAGGTGTAAGAGACCGTTTGTGGATGATGGTTAGAGTTATATAGAGTTTAGCTATGGAGAAAGATCATTGATTCCTAATGAATGGATGTAGTAGTAGCTTGTTGGAATCCCAAAGTTTTTACTTGATCCAGGATATATGATGTATATGTCATTATGAAGTCCTCTCTTAATCTACTAATAAGTCGTTTAATGATAGTTTCGTCTATAGCTTTATTCTGAAAGACCATATTAGCCTATTCTGCCATAAGTACCTCGATATTCTGCTAAGTACGATCGGAGAATGAGTTTGAGTCACTGATTGTAAAAATTTTGGAACTATGAACCTAGCTAAACTGGAGAGCTCCGAAGTCCCATTGTATCATAGAATTAGGTACCATATGAATAGTCTAGAGAAAACCCCTATATATCTTCTTCTATTTCTTTAAAAAGAGCAATATGATCAACAATGGTTCAAATGTATATAAAAAAGTATTTTAGATTTCTTACTATTAGATAGTGATCATAAATCTCATAAAAGTACCTAAAGATTCAAAGTGAACTTCGATAGGAGTTTGTAATACCCCATAAGTTAGAAAGTCAAATTATAGGAGAAAAATTGAAAATTTGTTCTGGTGCAGGAACTAAGAGTCCAATCTATGGCTCATATACGATTCTACGAGTTGTAGACAGGGTCTCATAGATGACCCTGACACTTGCAATTATTTTGAAAATTTGGGGTCTAATGACAAACAACTTTTACGAGTCGTGAATGGATTGCCAAACTATCATTGGTGATCGTGGTTCAGATTCAGAGAAGGGTAAATCAAGGGTCGATAGAATGAGACCTCTTTATAGATTGTGGCCCTGTTGATGGGTCATAAAACGGATGGTTTCGTGGTTGGATCAGAGGTGGTGAAATTAACTAAGTGTTGTTGGGTTTTATTAGAGTTGTTCTATGACTCGTATAAAAAATTATGGGCCATAGTTTGAATTAGTCATTTGACCCAAAATTTATATTTCTAAAGATTTTATATGAATATATAGGATGAGCCATAAATTGAACTACATCCCATACTATTCCTTCGTGGTGTAGGATCCTGAGATACTGGAAGTTTGCCTTTATGAAAAAACACTTATCTAGGGACTATAGAATTGATCCACAATATATAAACCCCTGCCTTTCGTGGTTCCACTGATAGTTTTAATGAAGGGTTTTGGTCATTTTCTCCTACCCTAACTCCTAAATTATATCATTTTGGTCCCTAAAACTATCCATAGCCAATTATTTCTACCTAGTCCACTCCAATTACATTTCATTCGCCTAAAAATCCTAAATCTCACCTCCCAAGTTCTCTCAATGCTTCCATTGGAGATTTTCATAAAGGTTTCAAGCTTCCTTCTTCAAAATCAGGATCTCTTACCCTTAACTAATCTAAGGTATGTGTGCAATCATCCATGGAGCCCAAGTAAACCCTCTTTTTTCATTCAAACTTAAATGAAGTTATTGTCACAACCTGCACCTAGGGCCTAACTGTGACACGGTGAATAAGACACCTGAAGATGCCCCATCCAAGCCTCTTGCTCAGATAAGCATGCATAAGGTAAAATAAGCAATTCATAAGAGTGTAAGCAAGTGAAACATAGTCTTGTGCAAATAATGTCATTGTTTCCTTTCAAGGGGAATTACAAACATTATAAGTCCAATTCATGCCTCTACATCATAGTTCTTGGCGGAGACTGAAACATGCTACTATCTCACCCTCAAGATAGAACATAGAAGGAGTCATAAGTCTCAACATAACAAAACATAAGTAAGAACTAGGTTTATCCCCAAAGCATGAGAACTCACTAACAATCTTCAATGATTAAATCCAACTCTAGCCATGAAATAGAGGAATAGTCTCGTCGTCACCCATCCCTATATGGTTAGATCATGTGGGCAAAGAGTATGCACTAGTACGTGGAATGTACTAAATATGTAAGTATGCCATGCATTAAGGAAATATTATAATATAATATCAATATGCATAATCACAATAATAGAATAAGGATAAAAAATGCATGAATAATAAATATTTAAAACCATAGATAGAAACAACAAATCTTTCATAACCTAGCATATATATGTGGGAGTGAGACCATAACTGATAATACCTCGAGCAAAAGAGGAGTCTACTTTTCCAAGGTAGACTCGACCCTCACCCTATAGGCTCTATTATAGCACAATGAGAATCACATGTACATAAAGACCCCATCCTTTAGGCTTTAACCCTAGCATGGCGAGTGTTACATGAACATAATGCTATATGGATCCATTAGTTAGCCTTATAGGCACATAATTATAAACATATGGTGGCACATAGTTATAAGACTTGAGGATTCATATAATGACCTTTAGGATAGTCCCCCTCACTTAAGCTCATTTGGTGCTAAGTCAAATATCACGGAGTACGTAACATGCATATACATAGTCACCATCATAGTCCATACTTTATCAAAACCGTACTTTCATAGCTTGTAAAATAGACATTATTACCTCATGAAAACATCTCATACCATTGTAATAGTCCATCTACATAACTCTGTATATAGTGTGGGTATACTCTCCATCTTATCATCATTTCATATACATTAGGGTGTTAAGTCACTCTTATCATCATCATAGCAACATACTTTCATGCTTAGAATCATATTCATGAAATTATAACTTTACATAGAAAATTAGGGTCATGTATGGGCACATGAGCAAACTGAAGTTAAAATCATGCCATCAAATAGGAATCATGTGAGAATCATGCATTTGAAATTAATTTGGATCATTAGTGAAGGAACTCACATCGATTTAAAAAGCTCTAATCATCATATACTTTGAAATCACTTGAAATCGATTGGAAATTATAAAAATCATAGTTCTTCATAATTAATGCATAATTGGGTATAATAATCATGTAATAATCATAATCCAATAAGTTGAAATGACATCATAAAAACTCAGAGATCTATGCTTGAACTTGATGAAAAAGGAGAATTGAGTTGGGTTCCATGGGTGAATCTAATTCATGAATGAAGTCCTACTTACCACAAGTGAAGAACCTTAGGAATTTGAGTAATTAGACCTTGAAATCCTTGACCCAAAGTTGGAACCATAATCTTCAATTGATAGAATCTTTAGATAGAGAAAATTTCGATATTTAGGAGAGGTTTTGAGAGTGAATGAATTAGAATGGTTTAGGAATAAATTTTATAGGATTTGAGTCAGTTAAGTCAGTAAGTAAGATCAAAACAACGTAGTTTAGGAGTTAAACAATTGAAAATGACCAAAAATTGCTTCATTTAAAAACTGTTAGACTCATTTACAAGTGCTATTTAAACCATAAACTGAAGTACGAATCGTACAGACGTCTTATTGAAATTGGGTCCCGAAAATAGTCTTTGGATCTCATTCCACAAGACTAGATTTATGAATCGTACTAGATTCTTAAGTCGTACTTGGCCTTCGTACTTTACATGGCCCAAAATTTTAGCCGCTGGAATTTTCACCTTCAATCCACGAGCCCATAGTACGATCCGTAGTTCCATTTACAAATCGTAGATCCTATTCGTAAAATCCTCCTAGAGTTGGAAAATTTTCCACCCTTTAGGGTCCCATCTATGATCAACTTTACTATTTGTATATAAAAGTATGACTCCTGGAGTCCTTCGTACAATGACTTCCAGTGACAAATTTTTTTTACCAACTTCTAGACCTCAACCACGAAGCCTGTCTATGACCCGTGCTTCAATCCACAGTCCATAGATTGGCTCGTAACACCTGTCCTGTTCAAAATTTTCAATAACTTTTTCATTTGTCATGATCCAATCCTAGAGCCTAGTCATAATTTGAAAAATGAGGGACCCATAGGCACCTCGTCCAAGTGATTTTAGCATACATCAAGCATTCATAGGTAACATCAACATAATGCGAAAATAAAATCTGGAAAGGGGATTAATGGAGGATACTGAAGCTCCAAATGAACATTTCAACATAACATCATAGTCTAAACATATCATCTACATATGACTTAGCTCGGTTCCCCTCAAATAAAAAAGATATAAAAATAAGATAGAAAGTAAAAGCTGCCAGGTATCAAGTCTAAAGTACACAACTGTCCGAAAGATACAAACATGAATAAAATGAGTGAAGTCCTTGAACTAATGGCTCACCACTAATACTAGTCTTGAATGTCAATACACTAGCTATGTGCCAATAGAGCTGGTGGAGCACAAGTCCATACACGGTAATATTATGTAGGCAAAATATGTGTCAGTACATTGGAATGTACCAAGTATGTAAGATGCAACGCAAATATGAAATTATAATGCCTTCATTCATAAATTTATAAGTCTCCGTGCATGGAATGGTAAAATCATAATTCAATCTACTCAATCATGAACAAATACAACTAAGTATAGGTAAAAACACGTTTGGGAACACTTAGGCCCAAGACCCAAAAGTCTTGAACCGCACAAAAAAATAACTAGGCAGAAACTACACAGGTCTGCATCCTGAACCTGTCGCGGAGATTGAATTAACACATGTCTGCGATGGAGGCACATCGCGGTACTATCACGGACATACACTGGATAAACGATTTTTAGAAAATTGAAATTGCTATTTGTTTGCTCTTAAATCAGGATTAGACCCTTCGTCCCCTAATTATGACCCCCTAAACAAGAATATGAAGTTAGATTTTCGACATTGGGCACGAATTTTGAGATATATGAAATTTAAAATTTTAGGCATTCCAAGGCACATTTTCGAGCACTGTTTGGCGTCGTTTCAATATCTCTCCCTTGGAAAAATTTGTCCCCCAATGTAAAAAAGATGTATAGGTCAAGGGTGGTCATAAACAAATCAGCCCCAACAAGAATGCATCATTACATTTAAAACACCATTGTCAAAATCTCAATATAAGTGTAAAATCATCATAAACTGGCCAACTTAAACATGGATACATATGAATAACATAGGGATGAAATACAATACTTGATATCACATAGGGGACTTAGAATTAGTATCTTAGTCTTGAGTGGAGTGGAAAAGATAAGGATACCGCTTTTGCATGTCCACTTTGCCCTCCCACATGGGACTTTCGACTTGTTGGTTCCTCCAAAGGACCTTCACAGATGTCACCTCCTTGTTCCTCAATATTTTCACTTTTCGATCCAAAACCTGAACCGGAGCCTCCTCATAAGTCAAGTTATCTTCAACAACACCCACAACATCAAGAGTCACAATAGCATTAGGATCAGCAATACATTTTCTCAATATAGAGACATGGAACACGGGAAGAACAAAATTTATTTCACTAGGCAACTTCAACTCATAAGCTACCTTGCCAATCCTCTTTATCACCTCATAAGGACTAACATATCTTGGACTCCACTTCCTTTTTTACAAAAACGGACCGCACCTTTCATTGGAGAAACTTTCAAATAGACCCAATCACCCACTTTGAATTCAAGGTCTCTTCTTCTCACATCGATATAGGATTTTTGACGACTTTGGGCTGTTTTCAACCTTTCCCTAATCATCCTAACCTTTTTAAGAGCCTCCATAACCAGATACGGTCCTAATAAAGCCACCTCTCCAACCTCAAACCAACCAACCGACGATCTACAATGTCTCCTATAAAAAGCCTCAAAAGGAGCAATACCGATGCTAGAGTGATAGCTATTGTTGTAGGCAAACTCAATCAATGAAAGATGATCTGCCCAACTACCCTTAAACTCCAAGACACAATCCCTAAGCAAAGTATCAAGAGTTTGAATGGTTCTTTCGGCTTGGCCATCCGTTTGAGGGTGGAAGGCTATATTATGGTGAACTTTTATACCAAGATCCTTTGAAAAGACCTCCAAAAGTGAATTGTGCACAGTAAATTATGCCCCACGATCTGATATGATGGACAAAGAAACCCCATGTAACCTCACTAACTCATGGATGTACAACCTTGCATACTCTTCAGCCCCATATGTAGTCTTAATCGGTAGAAAATGAGCCAATTTTGTCATCCTGTCAACCACAACCATATGGAATAAAAACCATTCCTAGTCTTGGGCAACCCAGCCACAAAGTCCATGTTAATCACCTCCCACTTCCAAGTGAGAATCTCTATGTCTTGGGTTAGGCCACCCAGCCTTTGATGTTTGGCCTTAACTTATTGACAAATATGACAACCGAAAACAAATTTGGCAATGTCCCTCTTCATGCCTCCCCAACAATACATATCCCTCAAGTCTACATTTTGGTGGAACCGGGGTGGATAGAATAAGAAGAATTATGGGTGTCATCAAGGATTTTCCCCCTCAAACCATCAACACAAGGCACACAAAACCTACCTTGGTACCTAAGGGCACCATCTCCCCCTTGGGAGAAAACCTCTACTTTGCCCTCTTTCACCAAGACCTTCAATTCAAGCAAGGAGGAGGCAAGATCTTATTTTGCCATCACCTCATCAACCAATGAAGACTTAGACCCATCAATGACAACAACACCATCATCACCAACCTCTTCCAACCTAAACCCCATTCTAGCCAATTGGTGCACCTCCCTAGACATTTCCTTATTACCACTATCAACATGAGCTAGGCTACCCATAGACACCCTACTCAAAGCATCCGCCACCACATTTGCCTTACCCGGATGATAGTGCACACTCATATCAAAGTCTTTAAGAAGTTCTAACGATCTTCTTTGCCTCAAGTTGAGATATTCTTGAGTGAAGACATATTGGAGGCTCTTATGATCAGTGAACACATCAACATGCACCCCATACAAGTAGTGACGCCAAATCTTTAATGAAAACACAATGGCGGCTAACTCTAGATCATGGGTAGGGTAGTTCCTTTCATGTATCTTGAGTTGTCTAGAAGCATAAGCTATGACCTTACCATTTTGCATCAACATACAACCTAAACCAACCCGAGAAGCATCATAATATACCACAAATCCCTTAAGTCCATCTGGTAGTGACTATATAGGAGCAGACACAAGCTTGTCCTTCAATATTTGGAAGCTCCTCTCACACTCACCAGTCCATACAAACTTAACCTTCTTTTGAGTCAATTTTGTCATAGGGGAAGCAATGGAGGAGAACCCATTCACAAACCTTCTATAATAACCCGCTAGAAGCTCCTAATATATGACGGGGATCAATGGTCTAGCCAATTACTAATCACATCAGTTTTCTTAGGATCCATTTTTATACCATCCCCTGACACCACATGACCCAAGAATGCAACCCCTTCAACCAAAATTCACACTTTTATACTTGGCATACAATTTCTCCTCCCTCAATCTTTGCAACACAACCCTCAAATGCCCTATATGCTCCTCTCTACTATGTGAATAGATTAAAATATCATCAATGAAGACCACAACAAAGGAATCAAGGTAAGGTTTGAAGAACCTATTCATTAGGTACGTGAAGATGGCCGGTGCAGTGGTCAATCCAAAAGACATCACTACAAATTCATAATGCCCATATCTAGTCCAGAAAGCCATCTTGGGAATATCACACTCCCTTACCCTCACTTGATGATACCAGATCGAAGATCAATCTTCGAGAAAAAGCTATCCCCTTGCAATTGGTCAAACAAATCATCAATTCTTGGAAGAGGATATCTATTCTTGATAGTGACCCTATGGAGTTGTCGATAGTCAATACATATCCTAAGGAACCCATCCTTCTTTTTCACAAACAACACTGGTGCACCCCAAGGTGATTAGCTAGGCTTAATAAATCTCTTTTCCGACAAATCTTTCAAATATTCCTTTAACTCCTTCAACTCCGCGGGGGCCATACGGTAGGGGGGAATAGAAATGTGTTGAGTATCGGGAGGAGGTCTATACCAAAATCTATTTCCCTTTCGGGAGGAACACCAGTAAGGTCCTTTGGGAAGAAATCAATAAACTCATTTACAACTAGAACAGACTCTATGGGAAGGACTTTAGACTCCACATCCCTAACCCTCACAAGATAGTAAAGACACCCATTAGAGATCAACTTACGGGCTTTAATACAAGAGATGAACCTACCCTTGATTACTACACCTTGAATTTTCCATTCAAGGATGGGTTCATTTGGAATTTGACCCTACGGGTTCCACAATCAACAGAAGCATAGTAGACATGCAACCAATCCATCCCAAGAATGACATCAAAATCAACCATGTCTAATTCAACAAGATCACAAGGGAACAAATTATGCAAAATGCAAATAGGACAACTTCTATAAACTTTTCTAGCAACAATAGAGGCACCAATAGTAGTAGACACTACTTATAACTCATGCAACAACTAAAGATCAACATGGAACTTTTTCGCAACAAAAGGGGTAAGAAAGGAAAGAGTGGCACCCAGATCAAGCAAAACATACACATCAAAGTCAAAGATTTTCAACATACCAGTAGCAATATCGGAAAACTCACCAACCCCTTGCCTCCTATGTAGAGCATAAAACCTATTGTGTCTTGGGGCACCACCTTGAGGACCACCTCTACCCAATGGAACCATATTTGCACCCCGGCCTTTGCCACAGTTTCTTGGACAATCCACCCTTTTGGAATTTACCCTCAAATCGGGCCCTCTTGGCCTCATACCCCCTACTCTTCCTCAACTTTTCCTCCTCCATTTGCTCGGCATATGTCATCAACCGAGACAATTCCACGTCACTAATTAGCATGGCGGACCGACATTCTTCACTCAAAGTCGGAGACCCCCATCACAAACTTATTCATCCTAGTTCTAGGATTGGCCACCAAATGAGGAACATACTTTGAAAGTTGATTAAACTTGAGGGCATACTCCCTCACAGTCATAACACCTTGTTTCAAGTTCATGAACTCTACCAACTTAGCTTCCCTAAGCTTAAGAGGGATAAACCGTTAAGGAAAGCTAATTTGAACTCCTCCCAAAGCACCACATTACCAATTCCTTTCTCACCCTTCCATTGATCATACCACATTTGGGCTACCCCTTTGAGTTGGTACACCACCAACTCCGCCTTTTCATTCAGCCTAATACCCATGATGTTCAAGATCATGTAGACCTCATCAATGAACTCTTGTGGATCTTCATCTATATTTGACCCATAGAACACTGGAGGATTCATCCTCATGAAGTCCCTTACCCTAGCTCCCGGGGTAGTAGCATACGAGGCTTGGGATCCTTGATTGACTTGGTTGGCCACAATTTGGGCAAGCATAGTGAGAGCATCCCGGAGCTCACAATTGGTAGGTTGCTCCTTGAGAGTTTGGGCCCTTCTTTCTCAAGTGTTAGGCATGATCTAGCATAGCAAAGAACAATCGTTAGGGGAAAAAACTTACCACAACTCTATAGCACGACTTAAAACATGAAGAAAGGAGACATTTCCTAAAACATCTCATAGCCTCCTATTCATAGTCATGGCGCGCTTCACAACCATGAATAGGACTCTAATCAACGCAGTATGCTGGACTCCGAGGATCTATCAACCTAGTGCTCTGATACCAAGCTTGTCATGTACTAAGCCTAGGGCCTAGATGTGACATGGCGAATGGGGAACCCAAAGGAACCCCAAACAAGTCTCTTAACTTATCATTACACATTATTGGTCACGAAAGCATATAAATGACATAAATAGCAAGAGTAGGGGCAAAGGGATAAGGGGAAGCTTGCATAACATCATGATCAAGAGACAAAGAGTCAACGCTCATATCACAGATATATAATATGTCCAACAAAGACCTCTAGTATTTAGATAAGAGTGAGGGCCAAGATAAAGTAACTGGGCTCACCCTCATAGTCAAAATATAAATTAAAGAAGAGTGTCTTAATACATGATAAGAGTAACATAGACTAAGGTCCACGAAGTGGAGGACTCACCAACTAGCTTGAGTAGCATTGAACTAGCCATATGGAGGAGGTGGGTGAACAACTTAGGCTCTGTTTCCTACATGGTGATATCATGTAGGCAAGAGTATTCATTAGTAATTTTGAATGTACTAAGTATATAGGATGTAATGCTACAAGGGATAGGCATCATAATCAAAATGCATAACAATAGGAAATAAACATAAAATAACAATATGGTATGTATGATAAATGCATAAGTAAAACATGCTCAAGTGACTCATTCTCATATAGGATATCATATGTGTGGAAGAGACCAAGCTAGCTTTCCAAGGTACAAGCCCCTTGATAGGTTGATGATGATGCCACCCCATCACTTAGGTGGTAAGGTACAAACCACTCACTAGGTTGATGAGTACAAACCCCTATATAGGTTGATGATGATGCCACCCCATCACCCTTTGGTGAAGTACAAACCTCTCACTAGGTCGATGAGTATGAATCCCCATCTAGGTTATCCGGACTCTTAGTCCCCCTAGATTGGGCTTGGCCTAATGCATCACTTTATATAGGATATATCATATACATAAGCTCCTTCCATCATCATAACATCAATCATATCATATCTCATTCTTTGGGCCTTCATTTCCTCAAGAAACCATAATCGAATATTTTATCAAACACTTGGCGGGTGTGAAATGGTAGTATAAAACCATGAAATACAGAGATAAAATCATGCGAGTAAATCCATTGTAAAACCATCAATCAATACCTTGTAACACCCTCAAGCAATATAGCAAAACCCCTCATCAAATCTTACAATAGATCCAAGATTTATAGCTCAAAACATAGCAAAAAAATCACAACTTTACATAGCTTTAACATAGTTCATAGACATGTTTATACTAGTAAATCTATTCGTAAAATCAACTAAATCATATAAATTGAGAAAAAAGGATATTTGGGAACTATGGGTGGAAGGACCCAATGGCTAAAGTCTACATACCTTAACTTTGAAGAAGCTCGTGATGGAGATTAAAAATGGAGGCTTGAAGCTTGAAGAAAATCCTTAGTTCTCGATGAGAATTTGAGACTTAAATTTAGGACTGAAAAATATAGCTAAGTGTTTGAGTGAGTGATGGAGAATGTTTAGGATGATATGAGGGTGAAATATGGCTAAGTATGGGTAAAAACACGTTTGAGAACACTTAGGCCCAAGACATAAAAGTCTTGGACCGTACAAAAAATAACTAGGCAGAAACTACACAGGTCCGCGTCACGAACCTATCACAGAGGCCGAATTAACACATGTATGTGATGGAGGCGCGTCGCGGTACCATCGCGAATAGATACTAGATAAGTGATTTTTAAAAAATTGAAATTGTTATTCGTTTGCTCTTAAATCAGGATTAGACTCTTTTTCCCCTATTTTTGACCCCCTGAAAAAGAATATAAAGTCGGATTTTGGATATTGTGCACGGATTTTGACATATATGGAATTTAAAATTTTAGGCATTTCGAGGCACATTTTCGGACATTTTTTGGGGTCGTTTCATCATTCTCACTGCTATCATCATCTTCTTCTTCACACTCTTTGTAGTCATAGTCTAAGTCCCATGTGTTATGCCTATTGAAGGAACAGTTGAACCAAAGTTATCCTTGACCATCATCAGCATACCACTTAATCCAATCATTAAATGGTTCTGGATGAGCACCAAAATCAGCTGTAAGTATTCGATTTGTTGCAAGTTCTAGTCATTCATCCAGGGGTTGGTACATATGGATAAGGTAGTTTTGTGGGGTTTTCTGGTGAAAGTAGACTTAGTGGACTGGACAGATTGAGTGGGATTTCTAAACTTCTCGTAGTTTGTGACCATGAGGTAGGGAGAATATTAACGAGTTCCTCCCTGCTAATTTTCTAGTTCCATTGGTGGAATCTACGTTTAGGAAGAGAGCATCTTGGCAACCAGGGAGTGATAGGTCCATAGCATGGTTTTGAACTCTCCAAGCTAGTTGGTAGTGTAGAGTTGCCTGGATAGCATCTCTAGCTTGTAGAGCCCCAAGTATATGGACCTGGATATTTAATGCCTCCGTGAGGTACGAATCACGTAGGGAAATGTTGACATAGGGATAAATCATGACAAACACAGTCCCAGCATTGAGGGTGATTTTAGAGGTGCCCAAATTCGCATGTTAGTATCATTGAATTGGGTATCCAAGAGGGAAAGACACGTCATTGCATATTGGACTTTTCTTTTGTGATACGTCAACGCAACTCTGACATCACCAAAATGGATATGGATGAACCCCAAGCTTTTCCACTGGCGTGGAAAGTCCTCTGGCATCTGTAGTGTGACGAACTGCTCTTCTTGGGTCGCAACAATAGGGTACTGATCAAGTTTTGAGGCAGCAACATGTTCTTTCACTCCTTTGGATTTAGGTTGGATTAGGGAGCAGATTTACAACCAAGGGTTGCAGGTCTTTTTAGCAAAAGCAGAGTATGGGTTCAGTAAAGGTAGATATGTGGGGGATATTTTCTTTTCTGGGGGTAACACATCTACTTCATAGAGATAGTTATATTTGCAAGAGAGTTTTGCTCCATGTAGGAGTCATCTCTAACTTGTCAAAGGACTTACAAGGACTTGATTCTAAAGGTAAAGACATAGATTTACAAGAACTAGATGAAGATAGTAAAGACTCTAATATAGACATATTTTTGGACTTTTTGGACTACAAAGACACATACTCGTATTTGTTCTAAGGATCTAAGGAAAAGACAAAACTATTTATGTAAAGAATGTACTAAGATTTATGGTTAAAGACATGGAATTTAAACAAATGAATTGTAATTAAAGAGTATGGAGAGTTTTTATGGCTACGGACTCAAAGTAAACACACAGACTGGAAGTAAACACACAACTGAAAGTAAATGATTGAATAATTAAAGTTGGCAATAAGACACGAGAGATAGAACTGTGAAGATCTCGTCCTCCCTTCGGGGATGGAGAAGGGGATGGCTCTGATACCATCTAGGGTGAGTGGAAGCAAACAAGGGCTACGGGAGGACACAATGGATAGGACCGGGGGGACCGGGAGCCCAGTGGCTTGGACAAGAATACTTTAAACACTTTTATATAATTTGATCTTAGTTTAGGGTATTGTTTACAATTATTATTTAGTTAAACCCCCTTCTCTGGAAGTAAGCCAATTAATAGCTCCAAGTACATAAACTAACTAATTCTGAATCATATTCCTCATGGGTTCAACTCTAATCTTAGGTAGGCTCTATATTTGACAACAAACAATTTGTACTTCTTTAAGGAGGTGTAATTTGGCGGTAATAATTTTTGGTTCCGTTGCCAGGGAATACAACTTTTTGGATTAGATTAATTGTAACTTGACCATTAGGCCTTATTTTCCTACTTTATATCTTTTTTGTTATTTTTGTATTTTCAGTACTGTATGCCAAGCACACGAAGTTGAGATAGTTTCTTGACTCCTTGATCCTGAGTTGTAAAGAACTTTATGGAGCACAACGATGCACATAAGGTCGATGAGAAAATCTAGCAGCTTCAACTTGAAGAAGATAATCATACCAAAATCCACCTCTAAATGTACAATAAAATCCACCTCGATAGGGTGATCATCCTCTTAGTCAGAGAGCTAGGGTTGGTCCCTAGTACAACTATGGGTTGATCCTAATGCTATGGGAGTCATCGGTGACATTGTGTTACCACTATTATCACAAGGTTCAAAGTTCATGATTTCGAGTGGGTTGCTCCAGAAGTATCAAAACAGAGGGTTGTTTCCTGGGTTACTATTGAAATGCCCATGTGCTCATATTCACAATGTTATATTTGTGAAAGAGCATGGTGGGGAACAAAGACTTGTCATAAGATGTCATCGGGTTGTGAATGTTTTCATTGTCACTAACCAGTGAAGAAACAGTGCGGCTATCTATGCTCCCTTACAATTCCATCACTATCGACAAGAATTATGTGATACTTTCATCGAGAAGTATTTTCCACCATCAAAGAAGTTGAAGCATGAAGGTAGAATTAATAACTTTTAACTAGCATCGAGAGAGACAATAAGGTGCGGCTTGGAAAGGTTCACAAAATATTTGAGGAGTGTTCCAAATCATTGAATCACGAAGGACTCACTTCGTGAAATATTTTATAGATCATTGGACGATAATAGCAAAGCAGTTGTTGTCACCATCACTGAAGGGTCATTCATAGACTATACTTCTACTGAGGCTTCCCAAAGATTAGAATGAGTACCAAAACTAATAGAGCATGGAGCACTAGAGTTACAGAGAACTCAAAAAATACCTTTGTAGTTGGGCCGAATAAGGGACAAGGACAGTTCAAACAAGATGTACTCCAAGAGTTGGTGAAGATGAGCACCAATATTAGCCTATTGACGAAATAAACCAATCCATAAAAAGTCAATGCAATTAGCTACCAAGATGTTTATGCTCCAATAAAAAAGTAGTTGCAGTCAGTAATAAACCTAATCAGAGGCTAGGGTCGAATCCACAGGGAATACGGGGCTTAACAATAGAGACCCACTATCAATCATTTCAAGCGTTGATTACTAAAATCTCTAAATGAGGGGGGGGGATTGTGATTCAAAAACAAAAACAAAAATAACACTACACTAATTATGCAAGAAAATTCTCAAATTTAGGGACAATTTGGGAATTGTGTTTTCCATGATTCGTTGACTCAATTACCCTAGAAAACATAACCCTAATTTGGAATTCACATACCGGACGATAACTTAGGTTTTTCCATCCATCTTGTGCAGGTGAAAGTCTAATTTCAGCATTGCTCTTGGTCGGCAATCATGGTGTGCCAACTAACCGTTACCCATTATCCTAGTCAACCTCCCGTTGGTCAGGTTTGATTGATTAGACGAGAACATATCAATCGAATCCTGTCATCTACTTCCCTTTTCCTATTCGTCACTACCTTGGTCCAGATCGTGATAGTATGTGGGGTTTGGTGTTGGCCACCACCAAACATTAATCAAAATGAAGGAAAATAAACAATGCATGCAAAACCCCAATCAAAAAAATGCAAAGAGTCTAGGTTATTTCAAGTCAACTACTCATTGTTCCCGCAACCCCAAGTTGTGATTGCTTAGCTACTCATGGCTAAGACAAAATCAACAACAATGAAAATAGATGACATATTTGAGAGTTTACCTAAAACAATGAAGAACAAGAACACCTCAAATTGCAATCCACATGCTTAGATTAATGGAGAATGAGTATAATATGATTCTTGCAATCCCCAAAATACGGTCTTCAAATTAAAAATCAAAATTTATACTAAACCCTAGAAATATTCTAGAGAGAATACTCAAAATGTGGAATATGATTCAAAGTCTGGTCTCCTTTAAAAAAAAACTCTATCATTAAGTATTTATACTATTTAAAAATTCACCCTAAAAATTAAATAAAAAAGACCGCTGGTAGCAGGTACATTGCTAAGGTACGACTCGAAGGGTGACCTACGAGTCGTAATCGGGGTTTCGTGGTCAGCTTATGGTATTTTGGACTTGACTTCTATGACCCACTATTACGAGTCATTACTTGGGCTATGACTCGTATGCTTCTCTCATAGTCTAGGCCTTCAGTTTTTTGTCCAAAATTTTAGCTCACTGTTTCATGCCACGATCCCATCTATACTAGTTGTAGTGAGTCCTATGACTCATAGAGTGGCCTCGTAGGGCTGACCTCCACTTAGCAGATTCTTGATTCTGCTAATTGTTTCTTGCTACAAGAGCACCCTACAACTCGTAGCTTGGGCTACGACTCATACGATGGCTCGATGTCCTGCACTTTAGCAAAATTTGTAATTTTCTTTCAAAATCATGCCAACCTATCTTTTCTGCAAAAACAACATAAAAACACATAAAACCCATAAAACGTCGCATTAAGAACTTGCAAAATCTCTTGTTTCAGGCATCAAATATGTTGTATTTTGACAACACATCAACACCCTCAACTTAAAACTGTTGCTTGTAGGACCCCAAGCATATACATCACTTAACTCTAATTCAGGTACCCAACACTCATTTTCAAAACCTGATTGCAAAGCTACTAAGCAAACCAAAATAAAAAGATGTATCCAACAATGCAACTATGACAAATAAAGGACTATCACAATCCACAATCATTGGAGTAGTCATATGCCAATCATGTAGTGCAAATTCCCTTATAGAAAAGAAGTCTCTTTTTCTCACTAAAGATGCATTTAAAAGTCAGGGACTATGCAAGCATTCTCACTCTCACAAATAAAATTCATGCATAATGACTAACACCATAGGCTTGCCTTTATAGTCAGTTTCAGACTGATTACAAAGTGGATGTGGATCACTTTAGGACCTAATGGGCTTGTAACATAAGCTCATGGGGCTTTGGTATGACATTTTAGGCAAGTAGTGACTAAAAGCTATCCTTGAACCATGTTTTTCCACACCCTTTCCTCCAAAACTCAACCATTTTCGTTAAGTCCACCATCATTCTTTTTTTTAAAGCTTTTCTCGAGTGCTTTCTTCCTCTTTTTCAGCTTTGCCGTATTTTTGAACTTATTTAGCTATTTACTTCAATCCAAGGCAACTTTTCTTTTCTTTTTCTCACCCGGCATATGACTTTTTCCTTTCTTTCTTTCTTTCTTTCCCAACTAACCACCTCATTTTCATTACTTTACCACAACAAAAGACACCCTCAACTTAGGCTTTTAGCCTGAGGTGAAGCATACAATATCTCCTCCCCAAACCAGGGCCACCATTCGGAGCCACCCTCAACTTAGGCTTTTAGCCTCAATCAAGGTTCACATGTTCAAGGATAGTATAACACCCCACATCTTATAATACTAGTAATATGCAAATGAAACATGATATGGTTTGGTCAAATTAATGCCCATTCTAAAGCTTGAATCTCATATTAGAGGGCGATATGTGCGTCTGACGCTTAAGAGGATCGATTGCATACAAGTTTTATGTCAAATTGAGGAGATCACAACCCTAAATAAATTGATAAATTGAGGTGCTTGTAGGACTCACGAAGCTAGCAGGTGAATCACCTATTTGCTTAGCTTAAATTTGCTAGCTAAACGGAGACGAGGCCCGACGTCCAATTTGTCCAAGTCCGATTATGAATAAAGTCCGTGTTAAGAGTGTAACTTTAGCCCATGTTCTACCATCATAATGGATAGTACTTAAAGCCCAAGATGAATAATAAAAAGGGCCCAAGTACATCACAACCCACTTGACTAATTGGGCCCAAACTAAGTGAAGAGGAATTAGGAAAATGGGCAGCCAAGGCCTATCTACTTTGAGACCCATTTAGGCCCAAGTGTGAGGGCCCAACTACTGTATCACTAGCTTATTAATATTTGTTAATATGTGATCAAAAGATCAAGAGAAATTCGGCCAAAGAGACCCTTTAAAGGGCTCAAAAACAGCCCCTTAAGTCTCCTTACTTCACTTTACAAGGCAACCAATACAACCCTCTAGGGTTCTTGAAGGAAACCTAAATCTTGAAGGCTAAGGTAAGTAGAAATATCCATGTATTTGTTATACTTCTCCCATGACAAACAAGAAATGTATACTAGTTATGCTTGTGAACACAGGTCGGACAACATGTGTTTAGAAAGTTGTTGCACACTTGCCTTTTTTCAGTGAATTCTCTATGGTTTGGATACTATATTATTAAGAGATGTTGATGTTCTTAACATGGTTTAAGTTATAGATATTAATCTAAGGTTGCTACCCTGATTTTGACTCATTTAAAAATGAGTTTTATTGTGTTATCTTAAGTATGATTTTTATTGAAACTTGTGGGCTGATGGATGGAAGGCTATTGCCTCACATCCTTCATGACTGCTTTGGTACTATTCTGAGATTGTTTTAAGGCTGTTTTTATGTATAGATGTGTTGAGGACAGTTTGGATAAAGTTGAAATAGGTTCAGGATTCTTGACGTTGAGATGTATCGAGAATACAAATGTGATACTGCCTATTTGTATATTGTGCTGGATTGTTATGTCTTGTACCTTGTGAACTGTTGTAAGACCATTAAGGGTCTAAAACAAGATGTATAAGACATGTACATAAGAATGGTTGTTAGAAAATATGATTATAAGTGAAAAGGTTGAAGGAATGCCTTTGGGTCGCTAATT
>JAABOM020009686.1:0-19701 GCA_011800125.2 Solanum clarkiae | reverse complement strand
AGTTCACTTACTCAACATTCACAACAATACTCCTAATTGGATAGTTATACTTAATTTAAGAAATACGGGGTCTAACAATTTTGATCCGAGCTTTTGAACTACGAGCGTTGACCAAAGTCAAACTTTGGCTTTGAAAATGACTAAAATACAACTTTGGGCCTAAAAACCTCATTTTAACTCTAAATTCAATTCTGTAACTTCTTTTAGATTAGATTCGACATTCCAGGGCTGATGGAATTAATGAACTTCTGATATGATACCCAAAATTCAAAATGACACTAAAACTCACTTTTTAACAACTTAAGCTTCAAAAAATGCCAAAACTCATATTTTCAACTTTTATAACATAAGATTTCATTTCCAACAATATAGATAGTTCAAAATAGGACCGAAGTAACTTATGAAAGGGTAAACAGTAATTTTCATAGTTAAGCTAAAAAATGGCCAACCAGGTCATTACAATTATGCTCTTCCATATGCCACAGATATGTGATTAATTGATTTCTGAATGTTTTTAGTCTCCCATGAATGAATCCTTAAAGGCTCTCTTGAAAATCTAGCTATTATTTCACAACCTTTTCTAATTGATAGTTTTTAATGTATTAAACACATTTTGACCTTTTTCTACACAAATCCTTACTATATTTTAACTATAAGTGAATGTTTGCAGGTATTGATTCAGTCTCGAAATATGAATAGTGAAAGCCATAAATATGAATGGGATTGAACATGGCATGAATGAGATTGAACATGATAATAGTCTTAATGAAACTTGATGGTCTATGATAGTCGACGAGTTATGTTTGATGGGAGAGAGTGAGTGTTCATTATTATGATAATGGTGTTATACTAGTTCCATTTAAAATTACACATGTGGAAGAGGAGCGAGATGAGATGTTGATATGTTCAGTAGATTGTTAAGAGAATATTGGTGTGTCGTGATGATGGATGTAGAGGTGCTATGGTAGGTTTGAATATTCTCAAGTGATGTTGACCTCAAAGAGGTCATAAAGTGGTTAGAATGATAGGCTTGAATGTATGATTGTCCTAATATAAGTGATTATATGAGGCTATTCATGACCCCTAGGTGAGGATTTTGAGTAGGTATACTGGAGTGGTGAGAAGGAGTAGTATCCCTTAGGTGAAAGTCCTTACAAAGTTATAGAATAGGAACCGTGCGGTTTAGATTTGGATGAGTATGATCATCTTATGGGTAGCACGTTGTGACTTTGAGTTTAGCTTGAACTAGATGTCAGTATGTAGTAGATGTTGCTCCTAGTGCATGCAAGTGTATGTGGTTTAACAAGTAATATAGTCCCCCTAGTTAAGGGGCCGGGAGGTCGAACCCAAGGGATTTAAATGAAATTAGCAAACAATCAATCCAAGCTATCACATTTGAAGTGCTTTTAGTAAAAATATTGAGAGATTTATGCAAAAAAAAAATTAAATAACTAATTTGCTTCTACTCTAAATTGGTTTTTGTTGTTAAAATATCAATTAATGAGCAATTCCAGGATTGTAACCTTAACGATTCCGTTTAATGTCAAAGTTTGCACCTATGTCTGGGTTTTTGACTACTGATTCATGGGGTTAAATTACCTAAACAGGGTTGTACGCCTTTACCGGCCTACCATTATTAATTGCCTAACTACATCGTTGAGTAGGGATAGACAGACCAATAAAAGTACTTTAATGTTATCTTCTCGCATTATGAACCAAGCGAGGTGTAAGAGTAGTTGTACAGCTCTCCCTTATACGAATTAACCTAGTTTCTTAGTCGAACAAGCTCCTTATATTACTGCATTCTATTCACCAACATCTCTCGAATTCAGAGTGAATAACTAATTTACCCTCTAGTTGGCCAGACTAGAAAGTATAGATAAAAGTAATACATGAGTAGTAAAAAAAAAACTCATTCATAGATGTCAAAATTCAAGAACTAAACATTATTTGTGGCTACGACCCCAGAATATGGAGACTTAGCCACTCAACATCATGAATGAAATAGAAGGCATAAACAACCAAGAAATAATGATGAAACTAACCAGATTCACCTTAGAATAAGGTTTATAGTCGTCTCTCTTCGTTCTTGCATAAAAACCAATATGAAAAATCTAAAGTTTTTGACAAAATATAACTAAAATCCTGTAACTCAATTTTTCCCTTCGCAATCCTCAAGTCTGTGATGCGGATTGACTGTCTTGGCTAGATTTTCGCTTATTTTGCTGACTGGACCAATTTGCCCAACTTTAGCACAAGTCGTCAACGCAGACTGTGCCTGTTTTTTGCTTCGCACCTTTTTTCTTCCTTTTTTCTGCTTGCACATATTTATCCCAAGTCTTCAATGCACACAAGTATTTTTGCTGATTCAATTGATTGTTATCTCTACATTCTGGGCTGTGTTCTTCCTTCAGGTCCGGGTGTGACTCTGGACTAGCATAGTTCAATCAAAACCTGTAAAAACACATCCAAACGATGCACTTGGTCCTGTATTAGCAAAATAAGAGAAATCAAACTAAAAACGTCTTGACTCTATGAATTTACCTTCTAACTAGGCTCCATTTATGGGTATTTTTGGCTAATTTGGCGTATAAATATGCCTAAGATCACCATCCCACACTTAGAGCTTTGTCTATCCTCGGGCAAATTAAGACACATGCATGAGACTCCCTAGGCAGTATATACAATGCACATCATATGACCAAAACTTTTGAATCATAGTAAACACTTCTTCAGACCCCAAGAAGCATCAACTCACACCTAGCACTCATGTATAAATGCGGACTCATGCAGAATATTTAACAACTCGTCAAGTTATCAACCTTTGATAATTATGTTCCCTTACCAAAAGGATTACCCATGCACACCATTAATTACATAGATAAAAGATTAGAAAATGGGTACGCGGTTAACTCTCTCTCTCTTCCAAAAGATGTTTTGTGTTGCCTCTAGATCCCATAGGCTTGCCCTTAATGTGTGACTTCAACCTAGTTAGAATCTTCCTTAAAGGATCACATATGTCTTTTATTTGGTTGTAATGTAAGCTACGGGCTGGTGGTGTACTTTTATGGATATAGCTAACATGACTTAGTTCCCAAGCGCTCATAGTGTACATTACACTTCTTCGACTCCATCACTTTCCATCCCTCCTAATTCACACCCTTTACTTCATTTATACTATATACAAACTTCAGACACTCTATCATATTCAATAGAACATTTCTTTTCTTTTCTTTTCTTTTTTCTAGTGCACTACTACTTATCTTTTGGGTGTCCATTCAAGTTCCCTCTCCTCCGACTTATCATGCTAAAGCGCTTAGGAATTAGGATCAAACACGGTTAATCAATCAATGAAAAGGGATTGGCTTGAAATGTGGCTAACCAAAGAATAAGGCTAAAGCTCAAAAGGGCTAGGGATGATTTCATTAGGTGAATACAAAGCTTAAAAATATTGGGCTAGCAAAGAATTGTCTAGATCCTTTCCTCTAAGTCCGATTCCTACCAAGTCTAATCCACATACCGGGCAAGTTCTCATAGCTATTGCAACATAGACCCACAAATATGCTCACTCACTCTTGACACACTCTCATCATAAGGCTAACACTAAAATCACCATCTCTTATTCATATGAATTCAAAATTAAGCATATACACATTTGTGACTTACAAGATTCAAGCATTCGATTTCTAGGAGTTCAAGCGATAGTTATCTAGGTTCAATGCTCGACACACAATGCTTGGTTGTACAACTACCGACACTCTAAATGAGACTCAATTTGACGAATACCCTTAGGACAGTCGTCATCCATCCATCATAGGGCCCCATCACTCAACTATGACTACTACTACTACTATTCACAAACATGACCACAAGACTCAAGATACAAGTAACTACCGCTAAAATAATGCATCATTAGAACATTCACATTCAAGCATCCTATAGTCAATAGTTACAGACCCAAAATAAAATAAAAATTCTGTCCAACATAAGCAAGAGCATAGAAACATAGCTAAGAAATTTAAAAAAATTCTTAATAAATTCCAAATTAACAGCAATAAAACATATTCAACAAAATAATCCCTACCCCATACTTAGACTTAGCACTGCCCTCAGTGCTAATTATACAAAACCTGTGAAGTGCGAATCAAGGAGCTCACCTCGGGCCCAGGAAGAATGTGCTCACCCCCAACAGTGACATGTGGCTCCTCCACAATGTCATCCTTCTTTGTGTTTGAGCCGGCGCATGCCTCATCGGGGTATGTAGGAATGTCATTCTCCACGGGCTCGATAAACTTCCCGATGCCCAATATCGCATTGGCGTGGACATTAAGAGGGTAATGAGCCTCGACTTCTTCGAGCTCCTTTGGTATGGATGGGTGTCCGCCGGTCCTGTGCTGCAGCATCTCGAGCCTGTACGTGCGGGCCATGATCAATTCATCTCGGTGGCTACTCTCGGCAGTGCTGAGCATTGACCCTGTGGACACCTCAGGCCCCTTAATGTTTGTGACAACATAAGGGGCCTCTATGTGCGGGCAGTAGTTTTCCTCCTCTGTGGGTATACTATAAGATGACACAACTCAGTAATAAGGCCGCCAAAAGCATTCCTGCATCCTTTGTCTACCTTTGCCTTCCGCATAGTAGACCTAAGATGGCACCAAAGTTAATCTCCATCCCTGTCATGAGCGCATAAGATAGACACACCCTATCTCTCATGATAGTGGTGAAGTGCTACCGAGGAAAGAAAGAATGGGTCATAATTTTAACCCAGACTCGTGCTTCCCTGTTCATGTGGGTGAAAGGGAATGCCAGATGTTAGCCTTTATCAATAAGGAGAATCCACTTGGCAATTAAATTTTTCCCTGTAAGTGTGTGGCGGATGGCCCTATACGATGGATGAAGCTGGAGCTCCTGGAAAGTGCTCGTTGGGATGCCATCTAAGGTATCGAGGACCCTGTTAATAGCAGGTGGAGTAATGTTGACCTCCACCCCTTGAATGATCACTACCTGAGTACTTGGATCCTTACTCATATTTGCATAAAATTCATGAACGAGACTCAGGTTGTAATGCATCGGCTCTTCAAATAAGAAGTTCAATTGGTGCCAGTGCTGTAAGATATAGGTGTAATCTTAGGTTAAAGAGTTAACATCCATGAGGACATTCGGGAAGTACTTGGATTCATTGTTGGATTTATACCATGCTTGCCCTTTGAATTAATAGCCTTAACCCCAAGGCAAACCTGCTAGCCCCTCCTCTTCGGGGCTTTAGGCATTTCAGGGATGTCCCTGGCCCTTATTCTGGTGTTAGAGGCCCTTTCCCCACTAGTTTGGCTTGTTCTACGTGCATGAAAAGCCATGAGAACCTGTAAACACACAAATAAACCATTATCAACACGTAAGCACAAAACAGGGCCCCTGTGACACAATTAACTGCACCCACGACCCCACTCTTAGATTCAAGCCACGTATTTAAAAGGTACTCAGACTTCCCAACTTACTACGGGCTACTTGAGACAATAATTCCATAACATACCCCTCATTGCAAGTCAACAAGACCACCCAAATAGTTTCAATCCACATGTACATGATTCACATGTTCAACACCATATTCACAACAGTAATTTGCAAGCAATTCAACCCCCCCAAAAACAGTGTATTCAATCATAAGTGAACCCGGGGGCACTCAACAATGCATCATTCAATAACTAAACAACCCCACACTTGGAATTTTGCAATACCCAACAACAATGCTTCACTAATGAACTATTTAAGCATAAGATCACAAAAGTCCCAATTTTCCCCAAATTGTCTTCAATTTTTGGCCTAGAGTTTTATACCCTCACTATCAAGCACAATAATAAATTAAACCAAGAAATTAGGCCAAAATTCTTAACTCCCAACAACAATCAACTAAGAATAAGCACAAAACAACTTAACTCACTCCAATTTCATCCCAAACTCAAGAGGAATTCACCACTTCAAATAATAAAAACAAGCAAAAGTTAATGAATGGAGACATACCTTACCTGGAGAATGCAAAAGATGTGATGAAAATCTTGAAAACTCGTGGTGTACGACGCAGATTAATTTAAAATTTTAATGTTTGAGAGAGAAAGAATGATAGAAAATTGAAGAAATAAGGGTTTGGGGGTCGAGTTATTGGAGAAATAGAGAGAAACAAAAACATGTGGGGGTATTTAAAGGGGTGGGGCCACATGACTTTAAGGAAAAAATAAAGCATGTCCGCGATGTGGCATGAACGCGAACTTGCCTTAATTGTTTTAGGCATCTTCATGGCGTGCAAACCAGTATTGATCCATGATAGAATAGCGCCACGGTGCAGTCGCAGATGCACACAGTCTAGGGCCCTGAAAAATTTATTATTTTGAGCTCTGGACCCCGTGAAATCCCCCTAACACCTGAATATGCTACAAAACACTAAAGCAATTTAATTTGTTCAAAACATATAAAAAATATCCAACGGATCGTCGGGAATTCAGGATGCAACAATTTGCACCAAAATGCAGTGGAGTCGGCGACTCACCACTGTTACGGACCTACACTTGGTGCAATTTTTTCATTTTGTATGGGTTCTGCCTTTTTTTAAAAATAAAAATAAAATAAAGAAAAACTAAATTACTTTTACCTCACAATGAGTTGCCTCCTGTGCAGCGCCTGATTTACCATCGCGGCATGATGCACCATGTGCTCACTCATCATTGGCCAACTAAATGGCCTCTTCAAATTTGCTTGTGTCTTCACCGTAATAGTGCTTGACACGTTGACTGTTTACCAAAAAGTTTGGTTGGAGTCTCGTACTTCAGTTCCACCGCTCTATGGGGTGTCATAGATACCACCACATAAGGTCCCCTCTATTTGGACCTTAGCTCACCTGGAAATAGTGTCAAATGAGAATTAAAAAGCAATACATATTGGCCCGACTCGAAATTACGCTTGATGATATGTTGATCATGCCATCTTTTGGTCTTTTCCTTATAAAGTTTTGCATTCTTGTATAGTTGGAGCCAAAATTCTTCCAACTCCTCCAACTGTTCCAACCTTTTTCTTCCAGCAAGCTTTGAGTCTAGATTCAGCCTCTTAATTGCCCGGTATGCTTGGTGGTCAAGCTTAACTGAGAGATGATAAGCTTTATCATACATCAACCAGTATGGAGATTTGTCGATTAGAGTCTTGTAAGCTATTTATATGTCCGTAATGCTTCATCAAGCTATACATCTCAATCTTTCCTGGTGGCATTCATAGTCTTCTACAAGATTTGCTTAACCTCTCAGTTTGACACCTTGGCTTTTCCACTTGTCTATAGGTGATAAGTTGTAGCTACCTTCTGCCTCACTCCATATTTAACTAGAAAGTTTTTCACTATTTAGTTAAGGAAATGTGTGCCCCCATCACTAATGATGGCTCTTCGAGTTCCAAAATGAGTGAAGATGTGCCTTTTTAGAAACTTGCTTAACACCTTGGCATTATTAGTAGGTAGAGCTACCGCTTCCACCCATTTTTACACATAATCAACTACTACCAGGATGTAGTGATGGCCAAAAGATGGTGGGAATTGACCCATGAAATCTATTCCCCAAATATCAAAGATTTCCACCTCCAAGATATTTTTCAGGGGCATCTCATGGCTTCTGGATATGGCGTCGGTTATTTGACAAGCATCGCAGGCCCTCACAAATTGTACAACATCTTTGAAGATAGTGGTCCAGAAGAAACCTGCTTGCAACAATTTGTGAGCTGCCCGCTCACCTCCATGATGGCCCCCATAGGGTAAGGCATGACACCTCTCTAACATCGTCTGCATCTGTACCTTTGGAACACATCTTCTTACCATTCGGTTTGCCCCTTGTTTGAAGAGGTATAGATCATCCCAGATGTAAGCCTTTGCATCATAAGCCAGCCTCTTTCTTTGCTGATATGTAGTATCCGGAGAAAACACACCACTGACCAAGTAATTCACTATATCTACATACCAAGGTAGTTTTTCTACTTCCAGTGCCAACAACTGCTCATCTGGGAACTCTTATTTTATCTGCATTTGCTCACTATGTGAGCATCATTCTCCAACCGAGACAACTGATCAGTAATCTAATTCTCACACCCCTTGCGATCCTTAATCTTAATATCAAACTCTTGGAGCAATATGATCTATCTAATCAAACGAGGCTTAGTATCCATCTTGTTAAACAAGTATCTCACTACACCATGGTCTGTGAACTCAATAACCTTGGATCCCATCAAGTATGATCTGAACTCGTCAAATGCATATACTAGTGCTAGCATCTCTTTCTCAGTAACTGTGCAATTGGTTTGAGCTGCATCCAGAGTCTTGCTAGCATAGTATACGGAGTGAAACACTTTCTTTCTTCGCTGCCCCAACACTGTGCCCACCAATGTATCACTAGCATCGCACATGAGCTCGAACGGGAGCTCTCAGTCAGGTGCTATCAGTATGCCCTCAACCAGCTTTTACTTTAATAACTTGAAAGCCTGCAAACAAGAAGCATCAAAGTTAAAGGGTACCTCTTTCTCTTAGAGAGCTCACAATGGCTTTGCAATTTTGGAGAGGTCCTTAATAAATCTGGGGTAGAATCCTGCAGATGTCCCAAAAAAGTTCAGACTCTTTAATTGTCACCGGTGGAGGATCTTTTTAATCACCTTAATTTTCACTCTGTCACCTCTAAACCGCGTTTTGGTACCTTGTGCCTCAATACTATCCCCTCCTTAACCAGAAAGTGGCATTTTTCCCAATTAAGAACGAGGTTAGTCTCCTCACATCTTGCTAACACTCTGTCTAAATTTCACGGACACATGTCAAAGGACTCAACAAAGATAGAGAAATCATCCAGAACACCTCTACAAAGTCCTCCACCATGTCACGAAATATGGCATCATGCACCTTTGGAAAGTGGCTGGTGAATTGCACAAACCAAAGGGCATGCGTTTGAAAATATAGGTTCCATAAGGATATGTGAAAGTTGTCTTCTCTTATTCTTCGGGTGCAATGGTGATTTCTTTATACCTCGAGTATCCATACAAGAAGCAGTAGTATTCTTGCTTAGTAAGTCTGTCAACATCTGATCAATAAAGGATACTGGGTAGTAATCTTTTCGGGTGGCATCATTCAACTTTCTTTAACCCATGCAGATACGTCCCCTGTCACCATTCTTGTTGGGATCAACTCATTCTCGACATTGGTAATGACTGTCATTCCTCCCTTCATAGGTATATATTGCACTGGACTCACCCACTTGTTGTCAGAGATAGGGAAGATGATCCTCGCATACAACCACTTGATCACTTCCTTCTTCTTCTTCTTCTTTCATGATTGGATTTAATCTTCTCTATGGTTGGGCCACTGGCTGTGACCTTCTTCCATGAAAATCCTATGCATACACAAGGTTGGGCTAAAGCCATGGATGTCTGATATTTTCCAACCCATTACTCTCTTCCACTTCTTTAGAATAGCCACAACAACATCCACCTAGGCTGCAGTCAATGAAGCAGACAAGATTACAGGTAAAGTATTATTTTCACCAAGAAATTCATACCTGAGATGTGATGGCAATAATTTCAACTCAAGCTGAGGAGCTCCTTCAACTGAGGGTTTGGGTGGTGGTCCCAACACCATGTTCAATGGCTCAAACACTTTCTTAAGCATGCTGACATTGTGAGTGTTCAACATACTTTCTATTTCTCTGGCCTCTGCATCATCCAATAGCCCGTGGTTCAGTAATACTCTGGCTAGTGGGTCTGTGATCTCAACTTAGCTCAATGCATCCGCAGTGTCTATCACCGTGATGGCTGCCAAATCTTCATATGCACACGGTAGCTTCATTTCTTTGTAGACATCAAATACCTCGACTTTATCATGGGATCTCATGGTGAGCCTCCTTACTGCTACATCAATCAATACTTCTCTTGTAGATAGGAACGAGCACCCAAGGATGAATGGGACCTCAGGGTCCAGTTCAAAATTCAAGATAACAAAGTCCACGGGAAAAATGAGCTATCCCACTTGGACTAAGACATTCTCAATCACACCATCTGGCCTTGCCATAGAACGATTCGCTAATTTGTAAGCTAATGGTGGTGGGCTTCGGCCTCCCAAGCAACAATTTCAAGAATATGAAACTGGGCATGAGGTTGATACTTGCGCCCAGATCACACAAACCTCTTGCATTCAGATAGTTCCCAATGGTTACCTCTATAGTAAAGCTCCCAGGATCCTTCAACTTAGTTGGCAAGTGAGATCTATTAAGATCCTAGAGCTGCAGGCCTCTGTGAGTGCTACAGTCTCATATTCAGCCAACTTGTTCTTGTTGGTGATAATTTCCTTCACATATTCGACATACTTCGGGATTCCCTCCAAAACATCAATCAAAGGTAAGTTAATTTGTACCTGTTTTAGCAGCTCGACGAATTTCTGAAAATAATTATTCTCATTCTTTTTCCTCAGCTTTTATGGAAATATAGATGTAGGTTTAGGCATTGGAGCTGCCTCATTAGTAATTGAGCTGGGATTGCCAACCTTATTATTCTGTGCAATGCTTTTAATAGGCCCATCCTTCTTCTTTGGGACTAACTCAGTCAAGGGCCTCCCACTTCTCGTGTTGACTATATTAACCTGCTTCGGGTTGGGGTTAGTCGTACCTAGCAGGCCTTCCTGAGGCCTAGAGTTAATTGAGCTAGCCAACTGCCCCAACTTTTTCTCCAAGTTCTGGAGACTCTGCTTGTTCCTCTGAATGTCCTCTTCTTGTCTATTCTAGTTTGCCAGAATTTGCCTCAGCACCCCATTGTCAGTCATATTGCTTGGATTAGCCTACCTTGCAAGTTGTTGCATTTGCTGATTGTGGTAACCATTGCTACCCTGTGGTATCTGTTGAGGTGGCCCCTGATTTTGCCGATTACCACCCCAAGAGAAGTTAAGGTGGTTCCTCTAATTCAGGTTATATGAGTTTCCGAAGCCTTGATATCCACCTCTGTTGGCATTGACCACAAGTTTACTGCTTCTGTATTAGCTCCATCGAACTCAACAGTGTAGTCACCTCCCCCACAAACATCACACCAACCATTCTGTTGTTGTTGTACCATATTGACTGCTGGTTGTTGACCCATTACTACCGGTGTTTGTTGTTGATGACCCAATGCCAGATTGTTGAAGTAAGTGGTCATCATGTTCTATATGGCTGATATTTGAGCCTACAGGGAAGTTATAGCATCAATCGTCTCCAACACACCGGCCTGCTTTTGGACCACCGTTCGGCTTGATCCTCCATTCTGTTTTGGGTTTCCTCGTGCAATCTGATTGAGAAGAGCATACAATTCATTGTATGTCTTCTCCAATGCCTGTCCACCTACAGCTGAATCAAGGAGAATCTTGGTGGTAGGTTCCAATCCTTCAATAAAGGTATAGACCAACACCTCATTAGCTTGACAATGATGGGGACAATTTATCATAAGAGTCTTAAACCTGTCCTAATCTTGATACAGATTTTCTCGAAACCTTTTCTTGAAGCTCAAAATCTCACTCCTAAGTTTAGCTATCTTCTAGATGAGAAGAATCGCCTGAGGAACTTGCGTGCAAGATCATCCCAAGAAGTGATAGAGTTAGGTGGCTCAATTTGCAACCACATTTGTGCTTCCCCCAACAGTGAGAAGGGGAACAAAGTCATCCTCACATACTCTCTGTTCACAGCTGCGGGGATGAAAGTATCAACAATCTCTAGGAAGTTTTGGAGATGAACTTGTGGGTCTTCATGTGGTATCCCTATGAACTTTCTAGTAGAGAGTAGTAACTGGACCATGTTTCGCTTAAGTTCCCACCAACCACTGAGCTCTAGCTTAACAAAGCAGCTAGTGACATTAGTGGTTCTCGGAATTGCCACATCCCGAACTGGCCTCGGTGCCATTAGTCTAGGTACTGGTGCAAGTGGATTTTCGTCTGCTATTTCCTCTCCAACAGGATCAGTTTCTTTTTCATTATCCTTTTGATGCTCCTGTTTAATGATTTAATCGGCGGGGTTTGGAATAAGACTCCTGCTCTCCTCTTTAATTGATGAAAATAAGAATCCTGATCTTCCAGTTTAGTGACCATTTACCTGTAAAATAGCACAACTAAGATCAAATGTAGCGAACACCACAAAATAAGACAACTTAGAAAATCAACCAATTTACTTCAAATCCCCGGCAATGATGCCAAAAACTAGTTGTTTCCCAGCGCAAGCAAGTGTACATAGTCTAACAAGTAATATAGCAGCCCTGGTTAAAGGGTCGGGATGTCGAACCCAAGGTATTTAAATAAAATTAGAAAACAATCTATGCCAGCACGTGTGAAGTGCTTTTATTAAAAATATTGCGAGATTTATGGAAAGAAATTAAATTACTAGTTTACTTCTACTCTAAATTGTTTTTGTTGTTAAAATATCACTTAATGAGCAATTTCAGGTTAGTCTCAAAGTTTGTACCTATGTCTGAGTTTTTGAATACTGATTCACGGGGTTAAAATTACCTAAACAGTATTGCACGCCTCTGCTGACCTACCATTATTAACTACGTAATTACATTGTTGTGTTGGGATAGACAGATCAATAAAAGTGCTTCAACATTATCTTCTCGTATTATGAATCAAGCGAGGTATAAGGGTAGTTGTCACGGGTCTCCCTTACATGAATCAACCTAGTTTCCTAGTCGAACAAGCTCCTTATATTACTGCATTCTATTCACTCCAACATCTCTCGAATTCAGAATGAACAACTAATTTACCCCTTAGTTGGCCAGACTACGAAGTATAGAGAAAAGTGATACAAGAGTAGTCAAAAGAAACCCATTCATAGATGTCAAAATTTAAGAACTAAACATTGTATATGGTTACAACCCCATAAGGAGACTTAGCCACTCATAGTAACTACGTACACCATGAATGAACTAAAAAGCATAAACAACCAATAAATAATGATGAAACTAACCAAATTCACCTTAGAACAAGGTTTACAGTCGTCTCTCTTCGTTCTTGCATAAAAACCTACAGTTTTTAAAAAATATAACTTAAAAATCATAACTTAATTTTTCCATTCGTAATCCTCAAGTACGTGATGTGGACTGACTGTCCTGGTTGGGTTTTCGCTTATTTTGCTGACAGGACTAATTTCCCAACTTTAGCACAAGTCCGCTACGTGACTATGCTTGTTTTTCTGCTTTGCACCTTTTTTCTTCCTTTTATCAGTTTGCACAACTTTATCCCAGGTCTTTGACACACACTTGAGTATTTTTGCGGATCCAATTGATTTTTATCTCTACATTCTAGCCTGTGTTCTTCTTTCAGGTCCAGGTGTGACTTCGGACTATCATAATTCAATCAAAACCTGTAAAAACACAACTAAACAACATACTTGGCCTTGGATTAGCAAAATAAATGAAATCAAACTAAAAATGCCTAGACTCTATGAATTTATCCTCTAACTAGGCTCCATTTATGCATATTTTTGGCTAATTCGGCATATAAATACGCCTAAGATAAGTAGACTTGGTCTTTGATGAGAGTTATAGGCTTAAATTAATGAAGTGTGGTATATGAGGAGGAGAGCATGGTCAAGGAGAATCACCAAGATTGAAATATCAGTCCTATCTCTTGATACAAAGTGGTCCTGCCCTTATATTGGACAAATGATCTTCTCTTGAAGTCATGAAGAAGGTTGATGGAAGCATTCAAGATTGTAACCCTTTTCTCATCCCTGGTAAGATGTCTTCTAGTGAGAGAGTCGCTTATCTAGGAGTTGATATGTTCATTCTTGAGTTTGAACAGTTGATTATCTAGATATTTGGATGATTCAATTGATTGAGTTTTGATGTCCTATTTGTTCTCAATGATGAGACTGTAGAAGGTAATCCCCTTACTCTTGACTTGAATTATTTTGTCTATCCTTGAGTTGAATATTTGATTGTTTAGAGAGTCTGATTGGTTGATTGATTCAGTCTTGATTGTTATTCATACCTTAGGTCTACCTCTAGTTACTCATCATTTAAGGATGAATGATCTCAATAGGGAGATACTACTACACCTTGAAAATTTTCAAAATACTCCTAAATAAAATATTTCTCACGTAACGCATCATCTTAAATTTTTTGGTAAATTTGAGGTTGGAATATCATTAGGGTGAAAATTATGTGGAAAAGTGGTCTCGATTGAATTTTAGATTAGTTGAATCAAAAAGGTGATTTTCTAGAGAAAAATAACTTGCGTAGAAGAGTACATAATGGGTCTGCATTGCGGGCTTACCTAAAATAGTTCATTCTGCACTTTTGTTCATAATAACACATCCCATAAGTGAGATTTATATTATTACACAAAATGCACTCCTTGAGTGTGATTTATGTGTTAATTCATAAAACAAGTTTTATGTGATAATTGTGTTTATGTGTTCTGGATGAAAATGAAATGAAACAAATTCGCATCGCAAACTTGCTCCACCACTATTTTCCGATGGTGCTTTTAACGACGCGTATTCTGGTCTTTTTTTCACCCCTACTATACTTAATCCACGATTTTCTAAGATTGTTTTCGGTCTTAAAACACTTTCTAAGCCTATTCCTTATCATTTTAATCTATTATAACTCAAGAACTAGGGTTAAGAAGAGAAAAGGAGGCTAGGGTTCAAGAACTTTAAGCCAAAATTTTATCATTTGATTTTTCAATCCTCATTCCAAGTATGTAAGGCTAATTAAGACATGAATTCTGTTCTTCCATGTGCCCTAGATATGTGATTGGTTGATTTCTGAATGATTTGAGTCTCCCATGAACGAATCCTTGAAGATTCCCTTGAAATTCTAGGGTATTATTGCACAACCTTGCCTAATTGATAGTTTTTAATATATTAAACACTTATTTGACATTTTTCTAGATAAATCCTAAATATATTTTGACTATAAGTGAATGTCTGCAAGTATCAATTGAGTCTAGAAGCATGAATTGTGAAAGCCATGAATATGAATGGGATTGAACATGATGATAGTCTTAATGAAACTTGATGATCCTTCGTATTTTCATAATTTGAACATAAATGATTATATAGAACTAAATGTTGTTATAATAACATATCTAGATAACTCTTGAAAGATTGACCGATTGATTGGTTAAAAGGTTTGATTGTGGTAGAACTGATTAACTGATAAGAGTCCACCTGTGACTTATTAATCGGATAGATTGATTGACTGAAATATTTGATTATATCAAATCGATGAAATGATAAGAGTCTGAATAAGACTCGTCAATTGGATATTGAATTGATTAGATAGAATTTTATGAGTATCGAGTTTTGGAAGGAGTATCGAGTACCAAATTGAGTAAGAGTACGTATTAACTCAAACTCAATAACTACGTAGCCAAACATAGGTGAGAATTGAATCGTGAAATCAAACAAATTTCTTACTTTTCTCTTGGAGGAACTTGATTGATTTTTCTTAAGTCCATGATTAGTTGATTCGTTCTTTATCTTGGCAAAGTATTAAACAGACGTGGCAATAACATCAACTCGTTGGACGATCACTGGATCATAAGTAATTGTTGTTGGATAAGTGAAGCTCCTAAATAGGTCTTTTTTTAGTACTCTAATGAACGGATTGAATTGTATATGATTGGTCTGTGTCTACATCATATTTTTACTTTAGCGTTATGACATTCTAATTGAATTCCTTATCATTCTAATTTGTGTATCTGAGCTGATGTTATTCAGTCTTAATGCATGTTTTATTTTGTCATTTTATATACTCATACATTCTACGTACTGATGTCCGTTTGGGTCCGCATCTTTTCATGATGCATAGACAGGTTCTAGAGGTCATGAACAGGTACCTCATTGAGGAGTTTATCTTCTATCAGCTGATTGATGAGTCTTCCCTGTATCAGAGGATACCACTTACGTCTTTCTTGCTTTTGAATTAGTATTTTATTTTGATTTGAGATAGCCATAAACCGTCATTGGCACCATTTAGACAGTAGTAATAGAGACTTCATAGACTATACTAGACAGTGGTTGATTGTATGTTGAGATCTCTATCTCTTGATTTGTCCTTTCAGACTACCCTTTTGATGTTATAGATTGGAGTTTGATTTGTTGGTCTATGGCCTTTCTTCATTGAGTAATATTGTTGATGGATTTGCCCATCCTTCCACTGATTGAATGAATTAATAAATATGTGATCAGATCAAGTGGTTTGCTTGGAAGTCAAAAAGGTTTTCGAGTGCCAACTATACCAAGTGTATCCTCTCAGGACATGATACACTTTTGAAATATGTTTCATGACTTTTATGTGTTCTACCGAAGCTATGCCAATTTAATACATTTTGGTTTTAAGTTTTAAGTTGTCTAAACAAATGTCAAATTAAAAAATATATGTATATGAAGTTTCTATGCTTAAGTAATATATAAATTCTAATTTCAGATATTTTGTCTAAACTTCAATTATATAAAAGTCTTGAAGTTTGATTTTAGGGCATATCAACAAGGGTACGTATGGATCCACGATTTGGCTGAAAGCAATATTGCTTAGCCATAAAATGTTGACATATGGCTACCCAAACCATGTTATATCATGTTGAGTCATTAATTTAACCATGTGGGCGTCAATCATGCTACTCAGTCATTAATTTAACCATGCGGGCGCCAATAATGCTACATTCCAACTAATTACAATTGACATTAGATTAGAAATCACTAGAAGTTAGAAATGTCCCGTGGAACTAAAATAGATGCATGACATCAGGCAGGGTCTATAATTGATTTTGTGGTGCAAAACTACAAACTAATCCTGTTTATGGGCTCCTCTACTTTTCTCATCTTTCAATTTTTTACTGGCTTAAAATGGAGCACATGATATAAATTAAAATTAATTGACTAAATTAAGTCCCTACAGGCTCCAGATATAATTTTAATAATAAATATGATCAAACCAATTTCATGAATTGCAATTATTTATCTTTTTCCTTCCTTTTCACGCCAAAGTAAAATCTTTTTTCTTCCTCTTCACGCCAAAATAAATTTTACTAATAAGATCGAAAATCATGACGATAAAAAATATTAAATAGTAATACAATAGAAAAAGATACAAAAAGAAAGCGGGGTAGGGGAGTAGAAAGAGAAAAATTTTAAAAATATTTTTATGAATAAAATAATATATTATTATGATGGTGAGATTCCTAAATTATGTGGAAGAAATTGTATGAAATATCAACTATCTTAATCGTGGATGGAGAGTAGCTTAATTAAATTTTGGTCAATAATTTCAATTTATGTCATATCTCCCCAATTAAATAATTTTAGAGGAGATGGGGACATAAAAAATTTGAAAAGAAGTCGGAACCTAAATAGTTTACTCTCCCATCTTCTTAGTTGTCACATTGCGTTTTTCAAAAGTTAATTTAACTATTTTTTATATTAAATTAAATTATTAAATAAGAATTTACATATTCAAAAATTACATAAATATATTATTGATCGTAATTTTTTTTATATTAATATGATAAAAAAATAATATTAATTAAAATTTAGATAATTTGACTTTAAAAATAAATGGAACAATGACTTGAATAAATGGTCCTTGGAAACAATTTTTTCTCGTCGAATCACGATGCTTTTGTTCTCACAGCAAACAAGAACCTGTGATACCACTCAATTTTGACACGTTTTAGTGCCTTTTTCTCTCGTGAAATTTCCCTATGCTGACATGAAACCGATGGCCTCTTTGAAAGTCACTAGGCTAATTGAATTATATGCTGTCTGATCAAATTAGTTGGTCATATAATTATTTCATCAAATAATTGAATGTAATTAGCAGGAAATAATTATGTTCTTCAATTAAAGCACAAGGTTGGGAATTGTTAGTAATTATGTGATATAATTACATGTTGATTATTTTTATTTTAAATTTTTTCTTTAGTTATTTCTAATATTTTATAAAAATTGCATTTTTCTAATTTTATATTGATTATATTTCATTTCCTTCTCATTTTCAACCTTTACTTCATTTGATCCATGTCATTTTTTATATTATCTATTTTTATTTATTATATATTTATTTTTTTTATTATCATAATTTTGTTGGTATTTTACTTTTTAAATTAAAGTAGAATTCATTATTGAATAAGGCTACATATTTACTTTTCTTTTAAATCATATTTATATACATACTGTTGAAATTCTACATAAGGTACAACAACAACAACAATAACAACATGCCAGTAGAATCCCACAAGTGAGGAATAGGGAGGGTAAAATATACGCAAACCTTACTACCACCTCATAGAAATAAAAAGATTATTTTCGAAAGACCATCATCTCAAAGATATCATCCCCAAAAGTAGAAAATAGTAGATATGAAACAAAACAACTAGAGTGGAAAGCAAATGATAATTTATAAAGCCAAAATAAGTAACAAAAATAAATGACGAACAATAACAACACAATATATAAAGACACGACTACCTCTACTAACCTATTATATCTCAAGGCCAGACATCATCCTACCACTACAAGCTGTCTAACCTTCTACCCCAATACGCGACCTTCATTGCATTCTATCTAAGGTCATGTCTTCGATGATATGAAGTTACATCATATCCTGTCTAATCACCTCCCCTAATACTTTTTCGGTCGACCTTTATCCCTTCACATAACCCTTAAATTCAATCTCTCGCACCTCTAATAAGAGCATCAACACCTCTTCTCTGCACATGCCCAAACCATCACAATCTTGTTTTTTCTCATTTTGTTTGTCACAGAGGTCTCCTCCTAACTTCCCCCGAATGATCTCATTCCTAATCTTATCCCTCCTGGTATATCCACACATCCATCTCAACATTCTCATCTTCACGACCTGAATCTTCTAAACATATGAGTTTTTGATTGGCCAGAAGTCCATCCCATATATCAAAGACGATTTAACCGTCATTCTATGAAACTTACTTTTAAGTTTAAGCAGTATCTTCATGTCACACCATACTCTAGAGATAAGCCTTTATTTTGTCTACGCTGCCCCAATATGATGTGTGACATCATCGCTCATTTTGCCACTACTCTGAATAATGCATCAAAGATATTTAAAGTTTTCTCTCTTGGGAATAGATTGAGCTTCACTTCAATGTTTGCTTCATCCCTCGCAATACTGAATTTGCACTCCAAGTATTCTGTTTTGTTCCTGCTCAGTTTGAACCCTTTAGATTCTAAATTATGTCTCCAAACCTTTTATCTATCATTAACTTTAGCCTGAGTCTCATCAATCAATACTATGTCATTCACAAATAGCATGTACTATGGAATCTCTTTCTGAATAGACTATGTCGGCTCATCCATTACTAAGACAAAAAGAAAAGGGTTCAACACAGATCCTTAATAAAGTCTCATCTTGTCACGTCCCAACCCAGGGGCCGTGACTAGTGCTGATAGGGCACTCAGACAAGCACTAACCCGAAAACTCGACTATTACAGACAAGAAATCTACCAAAATTTCGGCAGAGTTTTCTCTGTTTTACTGACTAATCTCGCCTGCAAACAGAAGCTCAGAACAGACAACATACATATACATACATAAGCGGGCCGACAAGGTCACCGCTGTTGTACAACCGCCCAACAAACATCTCTTACATACATAATCATATCACAGACATCATCCCCCACTCACGTGTATCCACAG
>JAABOM020009665.1:0-19702 GCA_011800125.2 Solanum clarkiae | reverse complement strand
TAAGAACCCGAATAACCTAGATGGGGGTTTGTACTCATCAACCTAGTGAAGGATTTGTACTTCTCTACCTAGTGATGTGGCGGCATCATCACTAACCTAGATGGGGGTTTGTACTCATCAACCTAGTGAGAGGTTTGTATCTCGCCACCTAGGTGATAGGGCGACATCATCACCAACCTAGTGAGGGGTTTGTAGACCACCTAAGTGATACGGCGACATCATCACCAACCTAGTGAGGGGTTATCACCTCACCACCTAAGTGATGGAACGACATCATCACCAGCCTACCAAGAGGTTTGTACTTTAGAAATCTAGCTTGGTCTCTTCTACAAATATGATATACTATATGAGCATGAGCTACTTAAGCATGTTTTACTTATGCATTGATCATACATGCCTTATTGTTATATTATGCCTATTGCCTATTGTTACGCATTTTGACTATGATACCTAATTCTTGTTGCATTGAATCCTACATATTTAGAACATTCAAACATATTAATGCATACTCTTGCCTACATGATATCACCATGTAGGGACCGGTGCTCAAGTTGATCATCCTCCTCTGACCCAACATGATCTTTTAGCTAAAACGGTTTTTCGAGAGATAGAGAAAGATACAAAACTCTAGTATCTATATTTTAATTTCAAATTATATACTTAAGACCCTCGGTAGATCTGTTACCGATGGATCAAGATATGCTGCGTACCTATCATGCAATGGCACTGCTAGTGGATATGCTAAAGATGCCCTGGCTCTAAACTGGGTACTTGAAATGCTAAAGGTACTTCTTATGGTCCTGCTTCAACCACCCTTCCTTCTCTACCTTTTTCTTTAAAAACTTAAGCTATTTAGACTGACTCGAAATTCACCCTACAATATGGGGTGAAAAAAGCCAAAATAAGTCATTTTAGCCCTTATGAAAAGAAAATGGTTCTTGAACCCCTTTCACGCTCATATCATTTCGAGGTACTACAGAAAAAAATAGCAAAATCTGATAGAATTTATCATAATTGATTAGTTAATATGTTGGTTAACCATATTGTAAAACACAAAAAAATCACGTTGCTAGATTGATACTACTCAATCTTGTGTTGAGTCCTCCACCTCGGGGACCTTAGTCTATCTTGCTCTTATTATGTATTGAGACACTCTTTCTTATTTTTTATTTGACTATGAGGGTGAGGCTGGTTGCTTTGTCTTTGCCCCTGTTCTTATCTATGTATTAGAGGTGTTTGTTAGACAAGTTACATATCTATGTTAGAGCCTTGACTCTATTATTCTTGATGTCTATGATATGAGCTTCATTCTCATCTCTTGATTATGATGTTGTGCAAGATTTTCCCTTAGTCCCGTTGCCCCCTATTCTTACTCTTTTATGTTGTTCCTATTGCTTCCATGATAAATAATGTGTAATGATATTATAAGAGGCTTGCTTGGGGTCCCTTTGGGTTTCCCTTGCACCATGTCACATTTGACCCTAGGCTTGGGTCGTGACAAACTTGGTATCAGAGCACTAGATTGATAGATCCTTGGATTCCAATATACCGTGTCGATTAGAGTCTTATTCATGGTTGTGTAGCGCGTCATGACTATGAGTAGAAGACTATGAGACATTTTTCGAAATGTTTCCCTTCTTCATGTTCTAAGTCGTGCTATAGAGTTGTGGTAAGTTTTTCCCTAATAATTGTTCTTTGCTATGATAGATCATGCCAAACACTCGAGGAAGAAGGGCTCAAACTCTCAAGGAGCAACCTACCAATGGTGAGCTCTAGGATGGTCTCACTATGCTTGCCCAAGTTGTGGCCAACCAAGTCAACCAAGTGGCCTAAGCCCCTCATAATACTACCCCAGGAGCTAGGGTAAGAGACTTCATGAGGATGAATCCTCCGGTATTCTATGGGTCAAAGGTGGATGTAGACCCACAAGAGCTCATTGATGATTTCTACAAGATCTTAAATATAATAGGTGTTGGGATGAATGAAAAGACGGAGTTGGCGACGTACCAACTCAAAGGGTAGCCCAAATATGGTACGATCAATGGAACGGTGAGAAGGGAATTTGTAGTGTGGTGCTTTGGGATGAGTTCAAATTATCTTTCCTTAATCAATTTTTCCCTCTTGAGCTTACCGAAGCTAAGTTGGTAGAGTTCATGAACTTGAAACAAGGTACTATGAGTGTGAGGGAGTATATCCTCAAGTTTAAATAACTTTCAAAGTTTTCTCCTCATTTGGTGGCCATCGTATGAATAAGTTCATGATGGGAGTCACGGACTTGGTAAGTGAAGAATGCTGGTCCGCCATGCTAATTGGTGACATGGACTTGTATCGGTTGATGACCTATGCCGAGCAAATAGAGGAGGAGAATTGAGGAAGAGAAGGGGGTATAAGGCAAAGAGGGCCCAATTTGATGGTAAATTCCAAAGGGGTGCTAGATTTCATCAAGGCCAAGGTTCTTCTTATGCTACTAATAGGGGGTTTGCCAATGACCTCCCTAGGACTCAAGTTAGTGATGTTGTGGCTCTTATTAATGGGTGTCCTACATGTGAGAAGAGTCATAGAGGCTTATGTTTAAAGGGTTCTAATGTATTCTTTTCTTGTGAGGAGCTTGGTCACAAAAGGATAAGTTGTCCAACAAAATGTGGCTAGGGCCAGGGTGCAAATGCGGTCCCATTGGGTAGTGGTGGTTCTCAGGGTGGTGCCTGGAGGCACAATCGATTTTATGCTCTACATGGGAGGCAAGGGGTTGCTGGGATTCCCGATGTTGTTACTAGTATGTTGAAAATCTTTTACATTGATGTATATACTTTGATTGCTCCAAGTGCCACCTTTCCTTTGGTACCCCTTTTGTTGCTAAAAAGTTCCAACCCGGAGTTGTTGCGTGAGTCATATAAAGTGTCTACTCCTATTGGTGCCTCTATTATTACTAGGAAAGTTTATAAGAGTTATCCTATTTGTGTTTTGCAAAAAGTGTTGCCTTGTGATCTTGTTGAATTAGACATGATAGATTTTGATGTTATTCTTAGGATGGATTAGTTGCATGCCTCCTATAGTTCTATTGGTTGTAGAACCTGTAGGGTCAAGTTTCTATTCCCTAATGAACCCGTCCTTGAGTGGGAAATTCAAGATGTGGTGGCCAAGGGTAGATTCGTTTCATGCATTAAAGCTCGTAATTTGATCTCTAAGGGTGTATTTATCATCTTGTGAGGGTTAGAGATGTGGAGTCTAAAGCCCCTTTCATAGAGTCGATTCCGATTGTAAATTAGATTCTTGATGTTTTCGCAAATGACCTTCCCGGTGTCCCTCCCGAAAGGGAGATAGATCTTGATAGAGACCTCCTCCCTGATACTCAACCTATCTCCATTCCCCCTTACCATATGTCCTCGGCGGAGTTGAAGGAGTTAAAGTATCAATTGAAGGATTTGTTGCAGAAGGAATTTGGTAGACCTTGCCGATCACCTTGGGTTGCTCCAATGTTTGTGAAAAAGAATGACGGGTCCCTTAGAATGTGCATTGACTACCGAAAACTCAATATAATCACCATCAAGAATGGATATCCTGTTCTAAGGATTGATGACTTATTTTACCAATTGTAAGGGGCTAACTCCTTCTCTAATATTAATCTTCGGTACGAGTATCATCAAGTGAGGGTGAGGGACTGTAATATTCCTAAGATGGCCTTATGGACTAGATATAGGCATTATGAGTTTGTTTTGATGTCATTTGGGTTGACCAATGTACTGGCCATCTTTATGGACCTAATGAAAAGGGTCTTCAAATTTTACCTTGACTCTTTTGTTGTGGTCTTCATTAATAATATTTTGATCTATTCACATAATAGGGAGGAGCATGTAGGAATTTAAGGGTTATGTTGCAAAGATTTTGGGAGGAGAAATTATATGCGAAATATGACAAGTGTGAATTTTGGTTGAAGGAGGTTGCATTCTTGGGTCATGTGGTGTCGAGGGATGGTATAAAAGTGGATCCCAAGAAAATCGATGTGATTAGAGATTGGCCTGGACCATTGAGTCCGTCTGATATTAGGAGCTTGTTGGGCTTAGCGAGTTATTATTGAAGGTTTGTGAATGAGTTCTCCTCTATTGCTTCCCTTATGATAAAATTGACTCAAAAGAAGGCTAAGTTTGGGTGGACTGATGAATGTGAAAGGAGCTTCCAAATATTGAAAGACAAACTTGTGTCTGCTCCTATATTGTCACCACCGGATGGGCTTGAGGGATTTGTGGCATATTGTGATGCTTTCCAGGTTGGTTTAAGTTGTGTATTGATGCAAAACGATAAAGTCATAGCTTATGCTTCTAGACAACTCAAGGTACATGAAAGGAACTACCCTACCTATGATCTAGAGTTAGTCGTCGTTGTGTTTGCATTAAAGATTTGGTGTCACTACTTGTATGCGGTGCATGTGGATGTCTTCACCAATCATAAGAGCCTCCAATATGTCTTCACTCAAAAGGATCTCAACTTGAGGAAAATGAGATGGTTAGATCTTCTTAAAGACTATGATATAAGTATGCACTATCATCCGGGTAAGGCAAATGTGGTGGTGGATTCTTTGAGTATGGTGTCTATGACTGGCTTAGCCCATGTTTATGGTGGTAGGGAGATGGCTAGGGAGGTGCATCTATTGGTTAGATTGGGGCTTAGGTTGGAAGAGGTTGGTGATGATGGTATGGTTGTTGTTGTTGATGGGTCTAAGTCTTTATTGGTTGATGAGGTATTAGTAAAACAAGATCTTAACTCCTCCTTGCTTGAATTAAAGGACTTAGTCAAAGAGGGCAAAGTAGAAGTTTTCTCCCAAGGGGGAGATGGTGCCCTTAGGTACAAAGGTAGGTTGTGTGTGCCTTGTGTTGATGGTTTGAGGGAGAAGATCCTTGATAAGGCCCACAATTCTTCTTATTCTATCCACCTAGATTCCACCAAAATGTATAGAGACTTGAGGGATGTGTATTGGTGGGGAGGCATGAAGAGGGATGTTGCCAAATTCGTTTCTGGTTGCTATAATTGTCAACAAGTCAAAGCATAACATCAAAGGATGGGTGGCCTAATCCAACACACAAAGATTCCTACTTGGAAGTGGGAGGTTATTAATATGGATTTTGTGGTTAGGTGGCCCAAGACTAGGAAGAGATTTGATTTCATAAGGGTGGTGGTTGATAGGATGACGAAATTGGCCCATTTTTTATTGATTAAGACTATATAAGGGGCTGAAGAGTATGCAAGGTTGTACATCCATGAGTTGGTAAGGTTGTATGGGGTTCCTTTGTCCATCATATCAGATCATGTTTCACAATTCACTTCACACTTTTGGAGGTCTTTTCAAAGGGGTCTTGGTACAAAAGTTCACCTTAGTACGGCCTTTCACCCCTAAACGGATGGCCAAGCCGAAAGAACCATTCAAACCCTTGAACATATGCTTACGGCATATGTATTAGAGTTGAGGGATAGTTGGGATGATCATCTTCCCTTGATTGAGTTTGCCTACAACAATAACTACCACTCTAGCATCGGTATGGCTCCTTTTGAGGCTCTTTATGGGAGATGTTGTAGATCACCAGTTGGTTAGTTTGATGTTGGAGAGGTGGATTTATTAGGACCATATCTGGTTATAGAGGCTCTTGAGATGGTTAGAATGATTAGGGAAAGGTTGAAGACGGGCCAAAGTCATCCAAAATCCTTTACCGATGTGAGAAGAAGAGACCTTGATTTCAAAGTGGGTGATTGGGTCTATTTGAAGGTTTCTCCAATTAAAGATGTGGTCCGTTTTTTGGTAAAAAAGGAAAGTTGAGTCCAAGGTATATTGGTATTTATGAGGTGATAAAGAGGACTGGCAAGGTTGCTTATGAATTGAAGTTGCCTAGTGAAATAAATTTGGTTCATCCAGTGTTCCATGTCTCTATATTGAGAAAGTGTGTTGGTGATCCTAATGTTATTGTGCCTCTTGATGTTATGGGTATTGTTGAGGATAACCTGACTTATAAGGAGACTCCGGTTTAGATTTTGGATAGGCAACTGAAGAGACTGAGGAACAAGGAGATGGCATCCGTTAAGGTCCTTTGGAGGAATCAACAAATCGAGAGTGCTACTTGGGAGGCCAAAGCGGACATGCAAAAGCGGTATCCTTATCTTTTCCACTCCACGTAAGCCTAAGGTACCAATTCTAAGTCCCCTATGTGATTTCAACTCTTCTATTTCAGCCCCTATGTCATTCATATGGATTCATGTTTGTGCTTCCCCACCATGGTGATAAGCTGTGATTATCATAAACCATGTGAGAATTTTGTACCGCATCACCGAGATGATGGGGTGAAACCATCATCAACCAACCAAGGGGCTTATACTTTGAAAATCTAGTTTGGTATCTTCTAAACATATGATATCCTATATGAGCATGAACTACTTAAGCATGTTTTACTTATGCATTGATCATACATGTCATGTTGTTACATTATGCCTATTGCCTATTGCTATGCATTTTAATTATAACATTGTTGCATTGCATCCTACATATTTAGAACATTCAAATGTACTAACGCATACTCTTGCCTACATGATATCACCAAGTACGGACCGGTGCTCAAGTTGATCATCCTCCTCCTCCAAGTGGCTAGATCGATACTACTCAAGCTTGTGGTGAGTCCTCCACTTCGGGGACCTTTGTCTATGTTGCTTTTATTATATATTTAGACACTCTTCTTTATTTTACATTTGCATATGAGGGTGAGCCCAGTTTCTTTGTCTTAGAGCCCACTCTTATCAATGCATTAGAGGTGTTTGTCGGACATGTTATATATGTATGTTAAGAGCCTTGACTCTATTGCTCTTGATATCTGTGATACGAGCTTGACTCTTGTATCTTGATTATGACATTGTGAAAGCTTTTCCCTTAGTCCCGTTGCCCCTATTCTTACTCTTTTATGTTGTTTCTATTGCTTCAGCGACCAAGGATGTATAATGATGTTCAAAGAGGCTTGCTTGGGGTCCCTTTAGGTTTCCCCTGTGCCATGTCACGTCTAGGCCCTATGCTTGGGTCATGAAAATATAGGAGCAGACACAAACTTGTCTTTCAATGTTTGGAAACTCCTCTCACACTGATCAGTCCACACAAACTTAACCTTCTTTTGAGTCAATTTTTCCATAGGGGAAGCAATAGAGGAGAACCCACTTACAAACCTTCTATAGTAACCCGCTAAGCCCAAGAAACTCCTAACATTCGACGAGGTCAATGGTCTAGGCCAATTTCTAACCACATTAGGATCCACCTTAATACCATTCCCCGACACCACATGATCCAAGAATGCAACCTCCTTCAACCAAAATTCGCACTTGTCTTATTTGGCATATAATTTCTCCTCCCTAATATTTGCAACACAACCCTCAAATACACTATATGCTCCTCCCTACTATGTGAATAGATCAAAATATCATCAATTAAGACCACAATAAAGGAATCAAGGTAAGGTTTCTAGAACCTATTCATTAGGTCCATGAAGATTACCAATGCATTAGTTAACCCAAACGACATCACAACAAAATCATAATGCCCATATCTAGTCTGGAAGGCTGTCTTAGGAATATCACACTCCCTCACCTTCAGTTGATGATACTCAAATCGAAGATCAATCTTAGAGAAGAAGCTAGCCCCTTGCAATTGGTCAAACAAGTCATCAATCCTTCGAAGAGGATACCTATTCTTGATAGTGACCTTACTGAGTTGCCAGTAGTCAATGCACATTCTAAGTGACCCATCCTTCTTTTTCAGAAACAATACCGGAGCACCTCAAGTTGATTGGCTAGATCTAATAAATTCCTTCTCCCAGAAAAATTTCAATTGTTCCTTTAACTCCTTCAACTCCATCGGGGCCATAAGGTAAAAGGAAATAGAAATAGGTTGAGTATCGGGAAAGAGTCTATGTCAAAATCTATTTTTCTTTCGGGTGGGACACCGAGAAGGTCATTTGGGAAGATATCAAGAAACTCATTTACAACTGAAACCGACCCTATGGAAGAGACTTTGGACTCCACATATTTAACCCTCACAAGATGATATAAGCACCCCTTGGAGATCAACTTACGAACTTTAATGCAAGACATGACTCTACCCTTGACCACCACATCTTGACTTTCCTACTCAAGGACGGGTTCATTTCAAAATTGGAACGTGACCCTACGGGTTCTACAATCAATAGAAGCATAGTAGGCATGAAATCAATACATCCCAAGAATGACAGTCAAAATCAACCATGTCTAATTCAACAAGATAACAAGGCAACAACTTGTGCAAAATGCAAATAGGACAACTTCTATACACTTTCCTAGCAACAATAGAGGCACCAATAGGAATGGACACTTCATATGACTCATGCAACAACTCGGGGTCACATGGAACTTTTAGCAACAAGAGGAGTAACAAAAGAAAGAGTTGCACCCGGATCAATCAAAGCATATAGATCAAAATCAAAGATTTTCAACATACCTGTAACAACATCGGGAGCCTCACCAACCCCTTGCCTCTCATGTAGTGCGTAAAACTGGTTGTCCCTTGGGGTACCACCTTGAGGACCACCTATACCCAATGAGACCCGTATTCGCACCCCAACCTTTACTACAGTTTCTCGGACAATCCACCTTCTTGTGACCAAGTTCCCCATATTCAAAGCATGCATTAGAACCTTTCAAACTTGGGCCTCCATGGCTCCTTCCACAATTAGGGAACACATCAATAGGATCCACCCTACCAAGACCTTGAGGCCTAGGGAAGTCATTGGAAAATCCCCTATTAGGATCATGAGAAGGACCTTGGCCTTGACAAAATCTAGCACTCTTTTGGAATTTAACCTCAAATCTGGCCATCTTGGCCTCATGCCCCCTTCTCTTCCTCAATTTCTCCTCCTCCATTTCCTCAGCATAGGTAATCAATAGAGACAAGTCCACATCATTAATTAGCATAGTGTACTGGCATTCATCAGTTACCAAGTCAGAAATGCCCGTCACGAACTTATTCATCCTAGATCTAGGATCCGTCATCAAATGAGGACCATACTTTGAAAGTTGATTAAACTTGAGGGAATGCTCCCTCACACTCATAGCACCTTGTTTCAAGTTCATGAACTCCACCATCTTAGCTTCCCTAAGCTCAAGAGGGAAAAACCGATTAAGGAAAGCCAATTTGAACTCCTCCCAGAGCACCACTTTACCAATTCCCTTCTCACCCTTCCATTGAACATACCATATTTGGGCTACACCTTTGAGTTAGTACACCGCCAACTCCGCCTTTTTATTTTCCCCAACACCTATGATATTCAAAATCTTATAGACCTTATCAATGAACTCCTGTGGATCTTCATCCACCTTTGACTCATAGAACACCGGAGGATTCATCCGCATGAACTCCTTTACCCTAGCTCCCAAGGTAGTAGCATGAGGGGCTTGGGCCCTTTGATTTACTTGGTTGGCAACAACTTGGGAAAGTATAGTGAGAGCATATCGGAGCTCACCATTGATAGGTTGCTCCTTGGGAGTTGGTGTGACCTAGCATAGCAAAGAACAATTGTTAGGGGGAAAAACTTTGTACAACTCTATAGCACGACTTAGAACATGAAGATGTAAAACATTTCCTAAAATGTCTCATAGCCTCCTATTCATAGTTGTGGGGCACTTCACAACTATGAATAAAAATCTAATCGACGCGGTGTGTTGGACTCCGAGGATATATCAAACCTAGTGCTCTGATGCAAAGTTTTTCACGACCAAAGCCTAGGGCCTAGATGTGACACGGCGAACGGGGGACCCAAATTAAGCCTCCTAACTTGTCATTAGACATCGTTGGTCGGGAAAGCATATAAAAGGCATAAAGAATAAGAATAGGAGTGAAGGCGCTAAGGGGAAAGCTTACATAACATCATAATCAAGAACCAAGGAGTCAAAGATCATATCATAGATACATAACATGTCCAACAAATACCTTCATTACTTAGATAAGAGCGGGGGAGAAGACAAAGAAACCGGGCTCACTCTCATTGTCAAAATAGAAAATAAAAAAAGGCATTGCAATACATGATAAGAGAAACATAGATTAAAAGGTCCTCGAAGTGGAGGACTCACCAACTAGCTTGAGTAGTACTGAACTAGCCTCGTGGAGGAGGAGGAGGATGATCAACTTGGGCTCTGGTTCCTACATGGTGATATCATGTAGGCAAGAGTATGTGTTAGTACGTTTGGATGTACTAAGTATGTAGGATACAATGCGACAATGTTATAATCAAAATGCATAGCAATATGCAATAGGCATAATATAACAACGTGGCATGTATGATCAATGCATAAGTAAAACATGCTTAAGTAGTTCATGCTCATATAGGATATCATATGCGTAGAAGAGACCAAATTGGATTTCCAAAGTATAAGCCCCTTGGTTGGTTGACGATGGTTTCACCCCATCATCCTGGTTATGTGGTACAAAATCCTCACATGGTTGATGATAATCACACCTTATCACCATGGTGGGGAAGCACAAATCCCTCACATAGTTGATGAGTACAAACTCCCACCTTGATTACCCAGGCTCTTGTCCCCTCGGTTCAGGCATGGTTTAGTGCAACAGTTTATATAGATTATATCATATACATAAGCTCATTTCAACATAATATAATCAATCATATCATATCTCATGTTTTGGACCTTCAACTCCTCAAGAAACCACATTCGGACATTTTATCAAACACTTAGAGGGTGTGTGCCACTAGTATAAAACCATGAATATGGAGATGAAATAATGCAAGAAAATCCATTGTAAAACCATAAATTATCACCTTGAAATACCCTTAAGCAACATACATCAAAGCCCCTCCTTAAATCTTACAATAGATAAAAGATTTGTAGCTCAAGACATAGCAAAACAGTCATAATTTCTCATAGCTTTAACATAGTGTGCATTGAATTTCATAATGAGAAAGACCCATTTGTAAATCAATTTTAAATCATGCAATTTGAGTAAAAGAAGGCTTGAGTATCATGGGTGAAAGGAAGCTATGAAAGAAACTCACATACCTTAGCTTGGAGATGAACTTGGTGAAGATTGGAGATGGAGACTTGAAGCTTGAAGAAGAACCTTGAAGGAAATCCATAGTCCCGGATGAGGGTTTGAGACTTGAATTTAGGAGTGAAAATATGGCTAAGTGTTTGAGTGAGTATTGGAGAATGCTTAGGATGATATGAGGGTGAAATAAGGCTAACTATAGGTAAAAACACGTTTGGGAACTCTTAGGCCCAAGACTTAGAAGTCTTGCACGGGACAACAAAAACAGGCACTTTTAATAGAGAGGCGTGTCATGGAAGCGATGCGGATTCCTCTCTGGACATTGCACTTTGAAAAATTATAGTTGCTAATTTTTGGCTCTTAAATTGGGGTTAGACCCTTTTACCCCTAATTTTGACACCATGAAGAAGAATATGAAGTCGGATTTTTGATATCGCGTACGAATTTTGAGATATATGGAATTTAAAATTCTGGCATTTCGAGGCACATTTTCGAGCACTTTTTGGGGTCGTTTCAGGCATACTCCCCTCGTACTCATGGACCCTTATTTAAGATTCATAAATTCTATCACCTACACCTCCCTTAGATCAATAGGAAAGTATCAGTTGAGAAATGCGGCTTTGAACTCTTCCCAAAGGATAGCATCACCATTCCCCTTCTCCATCTTCCATTGAGTGAACCAAATTTAAGCCACCCCTTTGAGTTGGTAGGCCGTCAACTCCGCCTTTTCCTCTGAATTAACACCCATAGTGGACAACACCTCATACACTTCATTGATGAATTCTTGGGGATCCTCATCCACCTTGGACCCATAGAACTCCTGTAGATTCATCCTAATAGAATCCCTCACCCTTAAGGCTGGAGTCGGAGCATGAGGGGCTTGGGCCTCTTGGTTTATTTGGTTGGCCATAGCATGAGCCAACATTGTAATAATATATTAGAATTCCTCTTGGCCTACCCCTCATTTTGAGGAGCTTGAGCAGCGGGAGGAGCCGGTTGCTCCTCGAGTGTACGGGCTTTTCTTCCTCTTAGAATCGACATGATCTAGAATAGTAAAGAACATTCATTAGGGGAAAAGCCTTACCTTAATTTCTATAGCATGACATGGATCGTGAAGAAAGGAAACATTTCCTAAAACTTCTCATAGCCTCTTACTCATAGTTGTGGCGCGTTTCACAACCATAAATAAGACTCTAATCAACATAGTGTGATGGATTCCAAGGACCATTAACAACCTAGTGCTCTGATACAAAGTTTGTCTCAACCCAAGCCTAGGGCCTAGATGTTACATGGCGAATGGGAACCCGAAGGGACCCAAACAAGCCTCTTAGCATATCAATCACACATCTTTGGTCGCGGAAACAAAGTAAACAATAACAAGAGATATATAAATGGGAAGTGGGACTAAGGGAAATCTTGAATGTAAATGAAGTATAAGACAGCTCATGACACAATAACATCACAATATCCAACATACACCTCTAACTTAGATGGAGCGGGGGCCAAGATACTTTCCAAGCTCACCCTCATAATGTCAAATGTTCAACACAAAGAAGTCTTAAAATAGCAAGGAAAATAGTTAGTGTCCTTGAATGTGAGGACTCACCAAGCTTGTCTTTGATGTATCTCACTAGCCACATGGAGGATGATTAAGAGGAGCTCTAGTCCCTACATTGTGATATTATGTAGGCATAAAGTATGCGTTAGTATGATTGAATGTATTAAGTACGTAGGATGCAATGCAACAAGATGTAAGCCACTATAGTCAAAATGCATAACAATAGGAAATAGATAAGCATAATCTCAATATGGAATGCATGATCAATGCTTGAAGTAACACATATTTATAAATCATTCTGTAAAACATGATACATATATCAGAAGAGACTTCAACCAACAAAGAATAAGACCAAGTAACTACAACTTGGAATCTCGATGATTACCCCTCATCGGTAAAGAGGTAGAATACTTTCCAAGATAAATCATACTTCACCTTACGGGAGTCATGTCCCATTTTGGAGAAGTAACCCCCCTTACGGGAACCTGTCCCATTTCAGGATGGATTTCGTGATAAAGTGCGCTAAATGAATCCACTAGTATAGCATTGGTATAATATAATCCTATGTTGGCATATAGATTGAGGAAAGAAGTATGGACCCTTAAAGATAGTCCATGTCGACATCCAATCCATCGGTGCAAAGTCTAATCCCACGGAGTACTTGAAATAATCACAACTTTAATAACTTGTAATAAACATGGAATCATGACATAAGTAGCTCTTAACAATACTTGACCTCTACTGGTGAGCCTAACTTGAAATATGAGAATAGATCATAATCATACATGAACCCTTGCCTTAACATGAATGGATCATAAGAGGTAAAATCTTGAAAATATGGCTTAACTTCATACTTGCATAATCATAGATAATTTCATAAATTCATAACATACTTGATAGCCCATATTCATGATGAAGTCACTTGACTTGTAAAACATATAAATAACTTGAGAATTCTTGACTTGACATTTCATCAAACACTTGGTGGGCATATATGACTACATGTTCAAATCATGCAAAATGCAAGATTATAAATCATGAAATAGTGAAATGAATGCACCTTAAAGTCATGTAAATTATCCCACCAACATCCTGGTAAAATCCCATCACGAGTAACATGTAAATCATATCAAAACTTCACAATAGTTCTAGCTTGATCATGTGTAGTATTAATAGACAAAGATCGTCAGGTCCCAAGCCTAGGGTCTAGACATGACTTGGTGAAAGGGAACTTGAAGGGATCCCAAACAAGCTTCTTAGCACATCATAGACACATTGTTGATCACGAAAGCAAATTAAACAACCAAAAGAGACAATAAAAAGGGAACTTAGGACTAGGGAAGCCTTGATATTTATAAAACATGAAGAGTCAAAGCTCAAAGCATAGATATATCAATTGTTCCAACAACACCTCTAAACATAGATTGGGCGGGACCCAAGACACTTTTTGGAATCACCCTCATAGTATCAAAGATCAACATAGAGAAATAACATACGCAAGAGTAGCATAGCTAGTGTCCCCGAACTTGAGGACTCACCAAAAGCTTATCTTTAAGATGCCAAAACTAGTCACGTGGAGGATGACCAAGAGGTGATCCAGTTCCTACATGGTAACATCATGTAGACATAGAGTATGCATTCGTATGTTTGAATGTACTAAGTATGTAGGATGTAATGCTGCAAGACATAGCCAATATAAACAAAATGCATAGTAATAAGCAATAGATAAGTGTAATCTCAATATGGCATGCATGATCAATGCTTGAAGTAAAAAACATGCTTGTAAATCATTTAACTTACATAGAACATAATAGATATGTGGGAAAAGACCTCAATGGACAAAGAATAAGACCCAATAAGCTACAACTTGGAATCTCAATGATTACCCCTCATCGGTAAAGAGGTAGTCTACTTACCAAGATAAACCATACTTCAAACATGACCCAATTTCATATGAAGTAAACTTGCTTACGGGAACATGACCCAATTTTGGAAAAGATTTCATCAAGAAACTTCATCTTATGGGAACACGACCCAATTTCGGGAAGAACCTCAAGAGAAACTGTACTAAATGGATCCACTAGTAAAGCAAGGGTAAACTATACTCCTATGTTGGCACATAGTTTGAAGAAAGAGAGCAAACCCCCCATCCATCGGTGCTAAGCCTAATCTCATGGAATAGTTGAAATAGTCATAACTTTAATAACTTATAATGAACACAGAAACATTACATGAGTAGCTCCAAAACATCTTTGACCTCTAATGCTGAGTCTAACTTTAAAACATAAGAATAGATCATCATCAAACATTACCCATGCATTAATATCAAAGGCTCACAAGAGGGGAAATCTTTGAAAAAGTGCTTAATCCGGCATTACAACATCCTAAATATTTTCATGAATTCAATACATCATTTGAAAGCCCAAAATCATCATAAAGTCACTTGCCTCATAAATCACCCAATAGATCATCAATAACTTCAAGAATTCTTGAAAAGGCATTTTATCAAACACATGGTTGATATGCAATGTTAGTTCAAAATTATGCAATTCAACAGTGAGATAATATGAGAAAACTCAATGTAAATCAACTCACCAACACATAGTAAAACCCTCATGTAAGATACCTTGAAAGCCATCATCAAATCTCATAATAGAACATAGATTTATATCTCAAAATATGCATATTCAATCAACATTTCATAATACTCTAATATAGTTTGTAGTCATAATCCACAATAAGTAATACCCATAAGTAATACAACTTGAAAACATGTAATTTTCATAAATAGGAAGGTTGGGCACCATGGGTGAGAGAACCCAATAGTTGAAACCCACATACCTCAAATTTGGTTTTCTTGATGTAGTCTTGAAGGAGACTTGAAGGTTGAATAGAGTTCTTGAGATCCTGAATTGAGCTAGGACACTTGAATTTTGGATGAAATATTTGGTTAAGTGTTAGATAGGGTTATAGAGTTGAAATTGGATAAGTATAGGTGTTTTTATGCATAGGAGGGGATGAGGATATGACTCCAAGGCCCTTGGGCTGCAACAAAAATTTAGAGGAAAATAACACTGATCCGCCCCTGGAACATTGCACCCAGGGCGCGTATCGCCTCTGGAAATCACAAACTTTGAAAAATTAAATTTGTTATGGGTGCTCTAAAATTGGAGTTATACCCATCATTTCCCACTTAATTTTGCTACCTGATCACGAATATGAAGTTGGATTTTTGATATCATGCATGAATTTTGAGATATATCAAAATTACAATTATGGAAATTTTCGAGGTACATTTTCAGGCGTTTTTGGGGCGTTTCAATATCCCCCGAGAACATTCGTCCCCGAATGTCAAAGAAGCGTACGTAAGGGAAGTAATCATAAAGATTTCAACTCAACATAAATGCAACAAATTGATTTAAATATCATTTCAAAAATGTCAACGTAAACGTCAAAATCACCTTAAAATTGCCAATATAAACTTGAATGCAGGCAAATGACATAAGGGCTGAAACTTAAGACTTGAAATCATGGAAAGGGATCACTTTTGCTATCTTAAGCTTGAATAGAATGAAAGAGGTATGGATATCGCTCTTCATGTCTGCTCTGGCTCACCAAGTGACACTTTCAACTTGACGATGCTTCTAAAGGACCTTGACAAACACTACATCCTTATTAATCAACCTTTCCACATATCCATTCAATATCTCCAATCGAACCTTCTCATAAGTTAACTCATCCTCCACAACACCCACAACCTCAAGGAGCCTTATAGCACTTGGACCACCAATACATCTCCTCAACATAGTGTCACGACCAAAGCCTAAGGCCTAGATGTGACCGACGAATGAGGAACCCAAAGGGACCCTAAACAAGCCTAATAGCATATCATTACACATCCTTGGTTGCGAAAAGCAATTAAAAGACACTTAAAGAATAGAAATAAGGGTAAAGAGGCTAAGGGAGAACTTGTCATAACATAAAATAAAGAGATAATAGAATCAACTCATAGCATAAATACATAACTTTGTCCAACAATACCTCTACTACATCGATAAGAGTGGGGGCCAAGACATACAATCGGGCTCATCCTAATAGTCAACATAAGACAATACCTCTACTACATCGATAAGAGTGGGGGCCAAGACATACAATCGGGCTCATCCTAATAGTCAACATAAGCAATGAATAAGAGTGCCTCAATGTATAATAAGAGAAACGTAGACCAACATCTCCTGATTAGAGGACTCACCAAATAACTTGAATGATACCGAACTAGCCATTTGGAGGAGGATAATGATCAACTTGGGCTCCGATTCCTACATGGTGGTCTCATGTAGGCAAGAGTATGCGTTAGTACGTTTGAATATACTAAGTATGTAGGATGCAATACAACAAAAGATAGGCATCATAGTCAAAATATATAATAATAGGCAATAGGCATAATATAACGACATAGCATGTTTGATCAATGTATAAGTAATACATGCTTACAATTCTTTCAACTTATATAGATCATAATACATAGGTATTAGTAGAGACCTCAACCGGCATAGAATAAGACCAAGCGAGCTACGACTTGGAATCCTAATGATTACCCCTCATAGGAAAGAGGTGGTCTAATTGCCATGGTAAACCATGCTTCTAACTTATGGGAAGATGACCCATTTTGTATGAAGTAACCTTCCATAAAGGAACCCGACCAAATTTAGGAAAGGATTTAAGACCCCCTTCAACTTATGGGAACATGACCCAATTTTTTGTGAAGCGACCCCCCTTACGGGAACATGACCCAATGTCGAAAAGGATTTTAAGAGATAGTTCACTAGATGGATCTACTAGTATAGTAAGGGAATAGCATCATCCTATAGTGGCACATAGTTTTGGGACTTGGGGACTCACTCTAGTCCATTCGGTGCTAAATCTAACCCCATAAAATATGTAAGATAATCATAGCTTTAATAACTTGCAATAACATAGAGGACATGGCACGAGTAGGTCATAACGATATTTACCTCAAATGGTGAGACCAATTTCAATCATAATAATAGATTATCATTAACTTTACCCTTGCATTAACATCAACATCAAGGGGCTCACAAGAGGTGAAATCTTTAATAAAGGGCTCAGACCCGGCTTTACAACATCATCAACATTTCCATGAATTAGATATATCTTAAAATCATCATGAAGTCTTTCAACTTATGAGTCATGCATTAGACCTCCAATTCCTCAAGAAATCATAACCGGACATTTTATCAAACACTTGGCGGGTGTGTAGTACTAATGTAAAACCATGCAATTCAAGAGTGAAGACATGCAAGTAAATCCCATGTAAAACTGTTAATCAATACTTTGTAACACCCTCAAGCAGCATATATCAAGACCCTTCATCAAATCCAACATTAGATCCAAGATTTAGAGCTTAAAACATGCTAAACAACTATACTTTCATGAACTCAAATCACTGTGCAGTAAATTTATTAATATACAAAACTCAAATGTAAAATCTACTTTAAATCATGCAATTTAAGTAGAAAAGAGGATTGGGCACCATGGGTGAAAGGACCTAAAACCCACATACTTAGCTTTAGAGAAGCTCTTGATGAAGATTGAAAATGGAGGTCTGAAGCTTGAAGGAAATCCTTAGATTCGGAAGAGCTTTTGAGACTTATTTGGGAGTGAAATATTTATCTATGTGCTTTGGTGAGTATTGGGGACTGTTTAGGGTGATATAAGGGTGAAATAAGGATAAGTATAGGTATTTTCATGCATGGGAGGGTCTAGGCCCAAGACTTAAAGCCTTGGACACGAAAACAGAGAAATGCCCAACATACACATTGGCGCGTCGCGTCGGTGTTGCAAAGTACTCTCTGAAAATTGCATTTTGCAATTTTTGACTTTTGCTACGGTTGCTCTAAAATTCGGGTTAGACCAATTTCTCACTCAATTTGACCCCCTGAACAAGAATATGAAGTTGGATTTTCGAAATGACAAACAAATTTTTAGATATAAGGAAATTAAGATTTCGAGCATTTTCGAAGCGCATTTTCAGGCACTTTTTGCGTCGTTTCATATAGATAAATAAAAGATCAGATGAACCATAACCATTCCTATGGTCAATTCCTATTCATAAGAAACTTTGCCAATTCTCCTCAACACTATATAAGGACCCACAAACCTTCCCTTTCTTGCCAAACTGGGTCATACCCTTCATGGGTGGGACTTTCAAGTGAAAACAATCGACAACCCGAGCACACCTAACCTGCCTTAGTACCTAAGGACACCATATCTTGCTTGGGAGAAAACCTCCACTTCACCATGCTTCACCAAAATATTCAACTCTAGTAAGGCAGAATCAAGGTCTTGCTTTAACTTGACCTCTTCAGCCAAAGAAGATTCGGAACCATCAAAACTACTATATTACCATTCTCAACTTCATCCAACCTCATATATTCCCAACCAAGACAATCAGTACTCCGCTAATCATCCCTTATTATCCCACAACCTTACTTTTCATATTTAGCAATCAAACTCTTATCCCTCAAGAGTTGTAACACCATCCTCAAGTGATTCACATGCTCCTCCTCACTATGGGAAAATATCAAGATATCATCAATAAAAACCACCACAAACAAATCAAGGTAGGGTTCAAAGACCCTATTCATGAGACCCGTAAATATTTTCGGTGCACTAGTCAAACCAAAAGACATTACCACAATCCAAAATACCCATACCTAGTCCTAAAAAGCTAACTTGGGGAAATCACATTCAATCACCATCACATGGTGGTACTCGAACCGAAGATCAGTCTTGGAAAGATGACTATCCCCTATCAAGAAGGACATCAAGAACCTCATTAACCACCGGAACTGACTCTCTAGGAAGGATTTTGGACTCAACATCCCTAACCCTCACAAGATGATAAGGACAACCTTTAGAAATCAACCTTTGGGCTTTAAGACATGAAATGTATCTACCTTGACCACCACATTTGTCACAACCCAATCTAGGGCCGCGACTGGTGCCGATTAGGCACCCTGACAAACACTAACTAATTTTCCAACAATCATAGCCAAGGAATTTTT